>JAODAL010010700.1:0-103702 GCA_025379985.1 Phyllomedusa bahiana | reverse complement strand
TGTGTGGCGTGCACGGCTTCGAAAAAAGCAAGAGCAGAGAGGTTGCGGGCTCCCCATAGATTCGGGCTGAGGCGCTGCTGGAAGCATCAGCCAAAGATAAAAAAAAAAGATATTCCCAGCAATCCTGCCCATAAAAAGTAAAGACCCTTTATTGAAAAAATTTAAAAACATGGTGAAAAACACGATGGTAGCAGTAGAGTTACGCGTTTCGGGCATTCTGCCCCTTAAAATATGCTGATTAATATTATCCAATGCCTTATATCCCAAAATTAACATGGATACTTGTGCTCCCTGTGGAAAAATCATGGACGCAAGCAATGTCCGGACTCTCGGCATGTGTAACCGCAACTTAACTGATCGCGCCAGTGAGAGAACACCCAGCCGTTCGCGTGTTAGGACGTCACAATGAGCGCCCGCAACTTCGCGATCTCGCAAAAAGGCAGGGGGCCCCGGCCGTCTCCGCACCCCCGAAGTCCAAAATTAAGGGGGATTTCAGAAAAGCTTTTTTTTAAAAGAGCCATTCCCGACCCACAATTCCCAAAACCTAGGTGCTCTTCCCAGTAAAGCGAAAAGTGGTGCGAGAGCAGAGATCAGAAAAGCACGGCTGCAATCCCTTACCCTGTAAAAAATGAAAAGATAAAATGTGATGAAAATATACAAAATAAAAATAATAATATAATTATTTTAAACTCAAAAAAAAAAAAAAAGGATTTTCTTATGCACAGCCCAGCCAAAAGCCTTATGACTACAGATGTAAAAGCAAAAGAGGTATGTTGACAATTCAAAAAATGCACACAAAAAAAAAAAAAAAAAAAAAAATTTTTTTATTGGAGTTTTGGCAATATTTTTTTGTTTACCTCTTGGGGTGTGCTTCCAGCGGCAGCCCTGCAGCCCGGAAACTTGTGTGGGAGTGGGAAACCCCCTTCTTCTTTTCTTTGTTGTCTGAAAGCGTGGCCCAAAATTTTGAGATATATTACGCTGTTGATCCATAGCTTTTTTCTTTATAATTTTGTGGGGACCTGTTTTAAAGTTATATTATTTGCTGTCTGCCAATATGGCTTTTTCTACACGTGCAAACAGAAAAGATAAGGTAGCCCAAATATTTTTAAATGCAAGACACAGTGACCAAATAATTGGAATGCCTGAGGCTTTAGAGAATTAGAGAAAGCACTTAGGGAGGACGATATGGGGGGTTCATACATTGCAGCAAATGGCAAAAAAAATTGGTACCACGAGGCTTGAGGTTACGCAAGATGCCTACATTCATCTATTCTGATACATTTTTTGAAAAAAAAGGAATGTATTCTGTAGCCTGCTCAAAAAATCTTATGGGTTGATATTTAAGAAAAGCAAAAAGCTGAACAACTCTCAGACCAGATCCCAAAATTTGGGCATAAAATCAAAGTTATGCGGTTAATGAATCAAACAAAAGCTGAAAAAATTTATAAGAATTTCCCCATTGAGGCGCAATAATGGCAACTAAGAAACGAAAATTTTAAACGAGTTACAGGGGGGATACGTTAATGTTTGGTTTTTACATTTGGCAACCTCGGAAAATTCCCAGAAATCCTAGATCTATTTTTAAAACGCAAACCCGGGTTTACCAGAGAAAGGGGGAAAAGTCAATCCCAAAACGAAAGTGAGTTTTAGTTCAGAGTGGGTCGGTCAATACAGTAAAATTTCTGATAAAGGAATTAGAATTTTTGGGGGAGCTTCTCGACCGGACAGCAGGGGAAACCGGGGGTTTGGGCGTCCAAAAAAAATTACAAAAACGATTTAGAAGAGGAGGACGCAAACAACTCGGAGGCCCCAAAACGAATTGTCAAAGTCAAAAAAAAGTGACTGCACCCCAGGTTTAGATATTTTAAATTTTTAACTGATCATGTTTTCTTACAGAAAAAACAAAAAAAGTGTTGAAGCTTGGTTTTAAATTTTTGCTCTAGATAAATTCCCCCAAATTTCTTTTTTCTATGCTAAAAAGGGGCAATCTTTTTGTTAGGGTTTTAGCTGGGGAAACGACTTTTTGGGTTTGTAACCTGGAGGGTTTGGCCCACTAATGAAACAAGTGAAACCGGTTAAAGGGAAATATAATGGTTTGATTTTTGGGTTGAACAAATGGGGTTAATAAATTTACGGGATTTGAATACATTAGAAAAAAAAAATTATGGGCCCTTTTCTCAACTTTTCAATTAAAAATCCACTTTTTATCCGGTTCGGGCAAAACTCAAGGTATGGTTTTTTTCCCAATTTAAAGGGTTTTTAAAAACAAGATTTAAAACGTCTTTGTTCTAATTCTTCCCCCTAAAACCAATTTATCTCGTAGACAACAAAAAGCTTTGGGGGTTTTAAAAGAAAATGCAAGATTTTTACGTAAAGATGGCTGAAAAAGGGGGGGTTGTGTGGAAATTTTGAAAAAAATCAGATTTATTTTGGAGAGAGGTCAATTTTTTATTAGATTCTATGACTTATAAAAACCCCCTTTAAACCCCATCTAAAAAATTTTTCATGAAAATTGCAAAAAAAAATTTGTTAAAGGGGCCCGTAGCATTAAAAATTTATTAAACCGGGACAGGGAATCAGATTTTTACTTTGCATTCAAATCCAAAAATTTCCCCCCTACTTTATGGTCCCCCAAAAGGTACAAAAAAAAAAATCTACCCCCCCCCGTTGGTCCAATCGTTTCGGGGGTGGGGCTCATTTCTAAACGCTTATGTTTTGGTCAAACGCCCCTTTTACAGCGTTTGTAAATCGAGTCCCTGGTTTTTTACAGGACTTTTTTAAAAAAGGGTTTTGGTAAAATTTTAAACTGACAAAAATGGGTTTCAAAATTTTGTAGGGGCTTAGCTGGAGGGGCGAGTCATTTTTACCCCCTGTATCCCTTTGGAGATGCACTGAAAGCCCTTTGATTTCTCTTAATAGGTTTAGTACGCAAATCTACTGTTGAATAAGTGTAAAATTCAAAAATTTGTAACTTTTTTTTTAAATTTGCAAAATTTTTTTTTTCCTATTTAACAAGATTTTTCAAATTTCAATGAGGGGATTTGAGTTTGGGTGCCAAATTCCCCCCCCTTCTTTACCCAAAACTTGGTGATGTTTTGGGTTTGGGAATTGTTTAATTTTTTTTGAAATCAACCCTTTTGTTGCGGGTTTTGTGGAGGGGTTTACGGCGTTACATAGAGGGACTGCTATTTATTTGGCGTGGTCCTTTTGTCTGCCGTTCCCACCCCTTCACCGACTTTTTTTAAAAATTTATTCCCCTTTAAAACTTTTTTTCCCTTTATCAGGGGGAATGAAGTCATTTTAAAAATTTTTTGGTTTTTGATGTTGGGGGGGTGTTTCGGGTTTGAAATTTTCCCCAACTAAAAATTTCATAAAAAGGGGTGGCGGAAATTACTTTTTTACATTTTCACAGAAAACCACTCAAGGACACACCCATTTGGGCCATTCGGTGGGGGAGTCATCAGGGTAAAACAAAAAAAAATTTTGTTAAATCCTAATGATTTTGCCCGGGGGCCCAAAACCAGTTTTTCCCAGGCCTATCTGCTGTGGTTCCCCAGGTTGGGGTTTTGGATCGGGGAAAGAAAAAATTTGGGTTGTATATTACGTTCTTTTTATGCCCTCAAACAGGACAAGCTTTAAAAGGGGAAAAGAAAAAAATTTTTCCCACGGGTTTTGTTTGATTTCAATTCGGGATTTAATGAAACTTTTGAAATTTTTTTTCAAAAAATTTTCCCCGGGTTTTGGGAAACAGGACCCAAAATTTCTGGCGAACTTTTTAAAAAATTGATTGTGTGTTTTTTGCCGAAATTTCCAAAAACAGTGGGGCAATTGTTCCCCCAAATTTAGTTACCTCTGGCCAGTAAAAACTACCTGGCTTCATTTTTTAAAAAAGGGCTTTTTTTTTTTTGTGGAGGGATCCTTGTAAAAACCTGTAAATTTTTTGTATTACTCGGGATTTTACAAATAATACACAGACTTTTTATATAAAACGGGTATATTTAATTTTTAATTTCTACAGGAGTTATTTATATAATAAATGTAGTCTGTGTCAATTAAATTTTGTTGGTTTTTACATCTCGGGAAATTTTAAAAACCCCTATATTTGAAATCTAAATGGTATAAAAAAAATCCTTAAAATGACCTTTCAGGGCTTTCGGGCACTTTGTAAAAATTGTTTAATTCCCCAAAAATTTTCAGAATTTTGAAACCCTTTGCCATTTAAAAGGTTGTTTGGGGGTTACGAGGAGGAATCTTGAAAATAAATTTAAAGACAGGGGGGCTTTTTAAATTTGGTTTTTTTATTAAATTTTTTTTTTTTATTGTACCATTTGGCTTTTAAAAGCACATTTAAAGAAATGTTGTTTCTTTTTTGAAATATATTACAAATGCATTTTTTTTTTTCTTTTTTTTTTTTTTTTTTTTTTGGGGATTTTTTATTTTTGTAACATACCTTTTGCATATTTTACTTTTTTTGTTATAAAGGGGTTTTGGCTGGTCTGTGCATAAGAAAAACCTTTTTTTTTTTTTTGATGTTTTTAATTTTTTTTTTTATTTTTTCATTCTGTTTTATTTTTCATCACATTTTTTCTTTTTTGTTTTTTAAGTGGGGTAATGTGGGGTTGCACCAGGGGCTCTCTGATCCCCGTTGGGTGCCTGGCCCCCACTTTTCGCGTTTACTGGGAAAGAGGAAACCCATTTGGTTTTGGGTAAATTGGGGGAGGTCGGGGGGATGGCTCTTTACGCTTTTCTGGGAAACGCCTTTTAAATTTTGTGCTTCGGAGGGGGTGCGGAACGGTCCTGGTACCCCCCCTTTGCGAGATCGCGATGTTTGGGGGGGGGGGCGTCATTGTGAAGTCCGTAAAATCGCGGGTACTGGGTGGGTTTTTTCTCTCACTGGGCGATTTTGTTTTGTTTTGGGTTTCGCTTTCGCGAGAGTTTGGGGGCACTTGCTTGCGTCTTTTTTTTTCCCCCAGGGGAGCCCAATGTTTTCATGTTATTTTTGGTATATAAGGCAGTTGGTTTTAAATGTAATCATGTTGATTAAGGGTCGAGAATGACCGGAAAAACCCTAAAACTCTACTGCTTCCATCGTTTTTGTCCCATGTTTTAACTTTTTCAATTTAAAAGGGTCTTCAGCCCTTTTTTGGATCTAGGAGTTGGGTGGCAAATTTTTTTTTTGGGTTTTCCTCTTGGATGTGCTTTAGCGAGCAGCCGTGCAAACCGGAATCTAGTGTGGGGGAGCTGGCAACCTCTCTCGTTCTTGTTTCAAAAAAACCCGTGAGGGAAGGGGAAAAAAAAATCCCTAAAATTTTTTTTTATTTTAACAGGGAAAAATTCCATGAGAAACCCCTTGGGAAAGGGAAACCCCTTTTTCACTAAAATTATTTAAAAAGGAAGATATTATGCAGCCCTTTTTCAGGAGGGAAAACCCCCATTTTCCGAATGTTACCAGGGCGGACAGTACAGAACCCATCGATATTCCCCCCCCCTGCATGGGATCCTTTTCCTGTTTCCCCACGATGGGGTTTCCCGAGTACGTTTTGGGTTTTAAATCCCCCAAAAAATGGGATCCTTCTCCCGCCCCACAGATGGTTACCACAAGTTCAAACAAAAAAAGGGGGAAAAAGGTTTCCCCCGTGGTAAATGGGTAAATTTTTTACAAAAACGCTCAAGTTTCTTATCACAGAAAAATTCACACAGGAGAGAAGCCTTTTTATGTTAGAATGTGGGAAATCTTTTAAAAAAAAAAGGAAAAACTCGTTACACATGAGAGGGGTTTCACAAGGAGAGAAGGGCCCTTTTCTTGTTAGAATGTGGGAAATCTTTTAAAAAAAGAAAGGGGTACTATTAAAAAATGGAGTTTTCAACAGGAGAGAACCCTTTTTCATGTGCAGAATGTGGGTTTTCTTTTACACAGAAACCAGATCTTGTTAAACATGGGGAAAAATCACCCGGGGAGGGGCCCTTTTTTTCTTTTTCGAAGTGGGAAATGTTTTGGACTTAAAGCAAAACTTGTTAACTGAGAGAATTTCAAAGGAGGAAAAAGTTTTTAACATGTTCAATGTGAGAAATTTTTAAAGAAAAAATCACTTTGTTAGATATGAGAGAATTCACCAGGGGGGGGAAGCCTTTTTCATGTTCTGAATTGGTTAATATATTTTGTTAAATTAAAATTCACACGGAGTTGGTGTAAGAAAATTTTAAACTTTGTTGAGAGAAGTCGTCGAATTGGAAAATGTCTTTTTAGTAAAGAAACCCTTTGATGTTCCAACACTGGATTTTTCATGGTTATTAACAGCCAATAACAGTGCGTAATAAAAAATGACAGAAATGAGGCTTTGGTCTGGGGGTTAGTGTGGGCAAACCCAATTGTTAATAATTTCACATAGGGGATATACAGTTATGTGTAAAATAATGCAGTGTGTTTCTTTTAAATGAGAAAATGCTCAATCCTATAGTAGCCTTTATTTCCATTACACAAAGGTTTCTGGGGAATGGGAGTTTGACATTACAAAAAAAATTAAAACATAATCAAAAATAAAAAATTTTTAAAAACTGAAGTGAAGAAAATGTGAAAAACCGGCTGCTAAAAAAAAATTGTCAGCGTGCCTTTCCCCTTTCTAACTCGAATATTTATTTTAAAAAATGAATTTGTTCCCAATTTTCGCTTTTCTGTAATCCTGAACTAATCTTTATTTTTGTTAGATTTATTTCTAGAACGGCTTCACTCTTTGTGCTGTGGAGTCAACGCCTTATAACAGGTCTTCCCACTCAGCAGAATCTATACTTTTCCACAGTTCTTTGCTTTTTTGGTTTTGGGTTTTAGTCACCCCCAATTTTTCAATCGGATTGGGTTCAGGGAAAGGCGGGGCCACTTTATTAAAATCATTGTTGGTTAAAACCCAGGATGTTTTTTGGGGCATTGCCCGGGTTTGCACACCCATTTCAAGGGATGTATAAGGAAACATGACTTTTCCGTTATTTCTTATTTCAAATGGTCAGGGGTGCCTGGTATCCCATAAATGGGCCCAACTCCAAAATATGAGAAAATCCCCAAAAACCATTCTGTTGCCCCACCATGTTTAAAGATTAAATTCAGTGTCTTGGGTCGCCCGGGACCTTTTGGGTGGTTTGCCCAATAAAAACAATTTGTTCATTGTTCATCAGAATTGTCCTCTTTTTTAGCCCAGTCAATAGTTTTTGGGGTTATCTTTAAAATTTTGGACATGTATTTTGTGTTTTATGAGGGTTTCTAGCAAATAGTTGGTTCACGTCGGGGCCTTTGATTGTTGTTGAAATTACAGTAACTGAAGATCTTCCTTGATTCCCCTGGGTTCATTTTTGGAGGCTTTATTGCCATTCTTGTTGTTCAATGGTCTAGTCAGGTGGTTTTTTTATTCTTTTCCCCCCACATTTTTCGGTTTTGCCATTTTAAAGCAATGCTGATATTTTATCTGAGCAACCAAATAGTTTTGCAATTTTGATATGTTTTGCCTCTCCAAACAAAATTCGTTTTCTTTTGGGTACAAATTTTTGGGAAAACCCATTGTACTAATGGAAAGAGCTAAACCAGCAGTATAAATTGGCCCCCCTCATTAAAATAAGTTCATAATTGCCCCGTTTCTTACGAATGAACGACCTACCCATTAGAGTCCACACTGTATTTTTTTTGAACCCTCCCTTTCATTTAAAAGGTCCTTAACCAAAAAAGCATTGGCCGGATATGACTGTTGATTTTATCCTTGCCTATTAAAACGGCTGCACCTACTCGGGAAATTTTTTTCATGTTTTATTTTGTTCTCAGACAAAATCAGTAATTAAAAACAGAGCGAGTGGCAGATTACTGATGGATGGCTGCTATTATTTTGACATAACTGTTTATTAACAACAACACAAATTGCAAAGTAAAATTTTGACCCCCCTCTTGGAAAATAGATTTTAGAGCTCCAGAAAAAACCCGCGGGGGGCTTTCACAATGTCATGGACACCCCTTTGTGTGCTGTATCCCCCAGCAATTTTAAAAGATTATGCAGATCTAACCCAAGCGGTAAATCGCCCCTAAAATAATCAAAGTTTTTTTAACAAATACAACCCCAAAATTATTAGATAAGGTTTGTCTAAAATTACTTTTTAGTTTATTCCCGAATAATTTAATTAAAAAGCAAAAAATGTGATGTCCAGTTCAGACCATTTGGAAAAATGATATTCAAAAAAAAAAATCCTTCTACTAAAGTTAGTCTTTTTAATGATTTGGGGCTGGATTTCCCTCTAACCTACAACATACATTAAGGAAACTTTCATTCCAAACATCTATTTTACATTAAAGCTAAATTTCCTTCCCCCCACAATATCCCAGTCAAAAATTCCTGGGCGGGCAGAATAGTATTATAAGGGAATGTACTAAAGGGGTCTCTTTCTGCCGCTATTTGCAGGAGTTTTTTTTCAGATGTCTCTGGTCGGGAAGACGTTTTTTTATCTAATATGGTGTTCTTTCGCTAGCAGCGTTTTTTTTTAGGAGACAGCCCCGGTATGGGAGCCCGGGGGGGGATTTTTTTGGTGTTGGAGATGCAGCTTTCGGGTTTTTTGTAAGTGCGGACTGCGCCAGAACGTAAAACCGGGTTATTGTCCTGCCGATGTTATCACAGTCCGCGCTGACTGGGCCTCCGGGAATGGCGCGCCGCTCCGGGTTCTTGCCAGCAGAACTTTTTGGCGGGGTACCTGGTTTCTTGCCCCCATTCGGGGTTTTTCCAAAAAATTTTCCCCCTGTCTTCTCGACACCCCCGTCAGTGTGAATGCAGGTGCTTGGCAGTAGCTGGAAAGGGTTTGTATGCTCCGTTTTAAAAACCCCTTGGAAAAGACTAGCGCTCTGGTGGAAAACCATTTCCAAAAGACCCTTCCCTTTTTTTTAAAAAACAATTTATTACGTTTTTTGACCCTTAAGGCCCCAGCCATTTTTGGGTTCTTACTGACACAGCCCTTTTTTTTTAAATCTGACCTGTGTCACTTTATGTGAGGAAAAATTTTTTGACATTTTAAACCTACCCATTTTTTTTAAAGAGATTTTTTTCTGTGAAAAACATTGTGCTTTAAGTTTGTAAAAAAAATTTTAAACCCATACAATCCTTGTTTTTTTGTAAAAAAATATAAAAATTTTCATGAAAAAATTTGGGAAAAAAATTTTTTGGGGTTTTTTGAAAGTTCCAAAATTTCTGCGTGCAAGACAGATAATTTTTTTCCCCCAACAAAATAGTTTATAACTACCCATATACCATATGCCCACTATGGGTTTGGGCAAAAATTTTTTTAAAAATGTCCTTTTTTTAAAAAATTTAAAAGGGCTTAAAAATTTTGAAAGAAAATTTCTCACATTTTTCAAGAAAAAAAGAAATTTTATACATTTTTTTGGGGACCTTTCCCGTTCGGGAAGGGATTTGGGGGGCCTGTATGTTAGATACCCCCAAAAATTGAAAAACCTTTCTAAAAAAAACAGCCCCTTAAAGTATTTAAAAACAGTGTTTGGGGAAGTTTGAAAAAACCCTTTTTGGTATTTCACAAAAATTTAAAAGCAAAGTGGAGGTAAAAATTTTAAAAATGCCCACTATTTCAATTTTTATCCATTATTCACGGGAAATTCGGTAAATTGACTAGGAAAAAGCAATGTAATTTTTTTTTTTCCCCCCAGGTCTGCTTTTTTCAGAGTTTCCCAAATATGTAGCCCTAGTGCATTTTTTGGGGTCAAACCTTTAACCCCCAGAAAGGAGGGGAAACCTTTAAGGGACTCGGGGGGGGTCTCATTTTCAATGGTTTTTTTTTTGGGCCCACCTTTTCCCAGGTTTTGAGGCCCACCCTAGGTGCTAAAAACATAAAAAAACACCCAAAAAAAGACCCTTATATTGGGAAATTTTCACCCCAAAAGGTAAATTACAGGTGTTTAGTAAAGTATACCCGACGCCAAAAGGTGATTCACAAATTTTTTAAGCTTTTTTCTGTGAAAATTAAAAAAAAATTTTTCCAATAATCTGCCCTTTTAGCTTAAATGTTTCAATTTTTACCCAAAGGGAAACCTGGAAAAAAAAAACCCCAAAAAAATTTTTTTAAACAATTTTTCCAAGTTTTGGGCAATACCCCACATGTGTTTTTTAAAATGGTTTGGGGATGGAAAGGGGCGTACAAGGGGGGGGAGCGCTATTTTTTTTTTTGGAAAGGAAAATTTGGTGGGGTCAGGGCGGGATTTGCCAAAACCCCCAAAGGGAAAAACAGGTGAAATCTTCCAAAAGGGCGCCCCATTCTAGATTTTAAAAACCTCTAAAAGATCTAAACCCGGGGGTATTGTGCATTTTGGGGGACACAGGGTGTTCCATGGTTTTTTTTTTGCATTTTAGCCCTGAAAAAAGGAGGGGGGGGGAACGCAGTTCCACCCCTTGTTTTTTGGGGTTTAATTTTACGCGTTCGGCCCTGCAGTGTAAAATGATGTGATAACCTTTTTCTATGGGGGGCGGTTACAATTTTCAAATTTGGTATAAATTGTATATAGTTTTTTATGTTTTATTACTTTTACACAATAGAAATAGGTCTATAAAAAATTGCGTTTTTATTTTTGTCCTATTTGCAGTCATAACTTTTTATTTTGCTGTGTGCAGAGCTGTGTAGGGCTTGGTTTTTGCGGGGTGAATTGATGCTTTTATTGGTACCATTATGGGGTGCATACAACACTTTGTTCACTTTTTGTTAAGGTTTTTGTGAGGCGTTTTGAACAAAATACAGCAATCCTGGTAGTGTTTTTTATTTTTATTTTTTATAGTGGTCACTCTGCGTTAGATATAACATGCTAGCTTTACTCATAATAAAGAACTAGCCACTTATTTTAACTTAGTATCCATCCTCTAGCACGGATATGGGAACTCTCAATCCCATCATACATCATGTAACAAATTGGCAATCTGGGTATTCCATAAAAACAATCCCGTGGGGGTAAGAGCGTGGGGGTTTGGAATAAAATAAACGGCGATCTGCAAAATAAATTTAAAGTATCCCACTATAAATGTTTTCATGATTGCATAGCCGCCAAAAAGAGCGGACACATGTATGCTTTTAAAGAGTAAAAGAATAAAATATATGTTTTATGGAATAGCCGGATTGCCAATTTGTTACATGCTAGCTTTACTCAGCAGGTCGATACGATTAAGCAAACCAATTTGTATAATTTTTTATTTTTTACTGCTTTTATAAAAAAAAACACTTTTTTTAAAACAGGAAAAGCTTTTTGGCATCGCCATAGTTGAGAGCCATAAAATTTTTTATTTTTCTGTGTACGGAGCTGTGTACAGGCTTGTTTTTTGTGGGATGAGTTGATGTTTTTATTGGTATCATTTTTGGGTGGACAAGACTTTTTGATCAGTTTTAAATCCGTTTTTTGGAAGGCAGAGTGTTTTTTATTTTTAACAGCGCTCACTGTGCAGTATCCGTAATAAATTAGCTGTACTCTGTGGGTCGATATGATTATGGCGATACACAATTTATATAGTTTTTTTTATGTTGAAGCACTTTAAAAAAAAAAAAATGTTTTTTTGTGTGTAAAAGAATATTTATGCATCGCTGTCTTCTGAGAGCCAAAATTTTTTTATTTTTCCATATACAGAGCTGTGTTAGGACTTTTTTTTTGCACGATGAACTGACGTTTTAATTGGTACAACGTTGGCGTTTATAGGAGTTTTTGATCACTTTTATTTCATTTTATTGTGCGGATGAACAAAATCTTAATTCTGGATTTTTTTTTTTTTTTTTTTTTTAGGGCGTTCAGTACGGGAAAAATTTAAACATACAAAGATTTATGGGGAAGGCTTTTACGCAACGGCGTCCAAAAAGGGTACTTTATTTATTTTTTATTTTTTTGGGGCGAGTGGCGTTTGAAAAGGGGGAAAAAAGGGCTGTGTTGTTTTTTTTTTTTTTTATTGTTTGTGTTTTATTGTTTTTCACTTTTTTTTACTTTTCCATAAGGGATTTAATGAGAGTTAGCCCCTATTTAATGGGGAATAGTAATAGCTTGTTGTGTCAGGGTTCCCAGGGAAAATGTCGTATGATCGGGGGCCATCCCCAAAAGGGCCCGGGCTGGGATCGTGACTACAGACAACCCGGAAGGATTCTATGCCCCGTGCTGTCTGTCAGCACACAGCACCCGCTGATGTGCGTATGTCGCGACGAGACGCAGGGGGCGAACCCCCTCTGGCTCCCGGGTTATTGCGACCCGAGGCCCGAAAATTTAAAGGGGTTCCCGCCCATCCCCCCCCCCCAGCGCGCTCGCGTGTCGATGCAGACGCAGTGGGATATCAGCTGTAATATACAGCTGACACCCCGCGCCGATCACGCGATCCTCAGGACGTATGCATATGTCCAGGGGCGTGAACCCCCAAACGACCTGGACGTATTCCTACGTCCTAAGTCGTTAAGGGGTTAAACATGAACATACAAAAGTATCAAAGAGAATATATCCTAAAAGAGCACATCCAAGATATAATACTTAAACTTGTCTGGAGCTACATGGAATAATGCAATAACCATCAAGATTAGAGTCAAAAAGGGCAGCGCAAAAGATACAGTTACACACAAATGTATAGTAATAACCAAAAGCATAGAAGAAGAATAAAATGGCCAGAAAAAAAGGAATAAGGCTCAAGCTCTGAGCTTAATAGATTAACCACAGCAGTCAACTAAACATAGGGTTCAAGTCTCGTATTATGGCGAGTTAACCTACATCCAAAAGTGTCAGAGGCCTCCAAATACAATAAGGCCTGGTTTTGGTTTTGGACCTCTTAACTGATGACCCTACAACCGAATTGCACACATACAAAAGATAGAAACATAGAAGCGGGTAAACAAAAAGGCAAACAACAGATTAAACCACTTGTAGGGATGACAAAAGTCTACACATGGTGCCGTACGCCTGCCAAGCATCACCTCCCGCCGGGACCGGAAAGTGAAAGATGTCCGACAGGGATTGAGTCGGCACACTGAACTTCAAGCCGGCCCAATTCCCAGCCAGTTGAGAGGAGAGATACCAAGTAAACAGGAAAGGTTTCATGATTTGATCTTTTTCTGATTTAGTGTAAAATTTGCAAATAAAGTTGCCCCATTTCTTAAAGAACCCTGCCGTCTGTAGTTCTGTGGTCCTGATACTTTAAATCTTCTCCAGAAAGTGCTAAACTAAGAGAATAACTTCTTGGCTGGACGGCACAGATGTATCCAATCATTTAGTCAACAACGCTTCCTTGGCCGACAACAGCAGGGTATGTACCACAGACTGGTCAGACGTGGATTGAGGTAGATTGTGGAATAGAAGTTGTGAAGGATCAAAGGTGAGATTGGTAGATAGTTTGGAGTTGATTAAAGCAATCAGGTTTTCTCAAAATAGCACCGTAGCAGGGCAAGACCACATACTGTGGGGAAAATCACCACACTTAGGACAGGCTATCAGCCAAGAATTAGGATATTTGAAATTGCCGGGAAATACAGTAATTCAAATTCTGAAACCTATTCTCATTGGTCGGCATAAACCGGCCAATCAGAATAGGAGCGCCAGTAAACCATTAAAACCTATGGGGAGGGATTGACCAATCAAAATCTACGGCGGGATAATTCAAAATACAGTAAAAATGCAGAAAAGAGCTGATTGGCCGAGCTAGCCAAGCCCCCGCTAGCTCAGCCAATCAGAATAGGAGCGACAAAGACCCATTATATCCTATGGAGAAGTTTAGACCAATCAGAATCCACGGCGGGACAGTTCAAAATACAGTAAAAATGCTGAAAAGAGCTGATTGGCTGGGATAGCCAAGGCCCCGCTAGCTCAGCCAATCAGAATAGGAGCGACAAAAGACCCATTAATCCTATGGGAAGTTTAGACCAATCAGAATCCACGGCGGGACAATTCAAAATACAGTAAAAATGCAGAAAAGAGCTGATTGGCTGAGCTAGCGGGGGCTTGGCTATCTCAGCCAATCAGAATAGGAGCGACAAAGACCCATTATTTCCTATGGGGAACTTTAGACCAATCAGAATAGGAGAGACAAAGACCCATTATTTCCTATGGGGAAGTTTAGACCAATCAAAATCCCCGGCGGGATAATTCAAAATACAGTAAAAATGTTGAAAAGAGCTGATTGGCTGAGCTAGCGGGGGCTTGGCTAGCTCAGCCAATCAGAATAGGAGCGACAAAGACCCATTAATTCCTATGGGGAAGTTAGAAATCAAAATCCGGCGGGTAATTCAAAATACAGTAAAAATGTTGAAGAGCTGATTGGTGAGCTAGGGGGGCTGCTAGCTCAGCATCAGAATAGAGCACAATACCCTTTCATCTATGGGGAAGTTAGACATCAGATAGAGCACAAAGACATTATTTCCTATGGGGAATTGACCATCAGAATCCACGGCGGGACAGTTCAAAATACAGTAAAAATGCAGAAAAGAGCTGATTGGCTGAGTTAGCGGGGGCTTGGCTAGCTCAGCCAATCAGAGCGCGAGCTACTTCTCCCATTATAGTCTATGGAGAGTTCGGCGCACTGAGTTCGGCATGAAGTATTAATAAAAAAAAAATTGTTTATTAAGTGTAAAACATTCTCAGATAAAGAGCCGAACCCTTCTTTAACAATAAAGCAGTTAAAAACCCGAACAACGCGTTTGTTGCCGAGACCGGCGCTACATAGGGAATTGCAATAGAGAGAATTGACGGGAAATACAGTAATTCAAATTGTTTAAGCTATTTCATGGTGGATAAACCAGTAATTCAGAATGGAGCGACAATGTCCATTATATCATGGAGGAGAAACAGTGACCAATCAGAATAGGAGCGACAATGTCCCATTCTATCCTATGGAGAAAAATTGACCAATCATATTCAAAGGCGGGACAGTTCAAAATACAGTAAAAATGCAGAAACGAGCTGATTGGTTGAAGCAGCGGGAGCTCGTCCAGCTTAGCCAATCAGAGCGCGAGCTACTTTCTCATAGAGTTCTATGGGGAAAAGAAATTCTGAGCGCGCTCTGTGATTGGCTAAGTTAAAAGAGGCGCCATTATTTGGACCAATCGGGAGAGCGAGCGACGCTCCTATGGGTTTTCTAATGCAATCTGAAATAAAACTGTACATGGCCAAAATCACATTATAACAACACAGAAGTTGTCCCGGATGTGTATATAACTGAATAATAATATGGGGGTAACGAAAAAAAAAATATTAAATCATAAAATCTTGTTTATTTCTTTATTTTCGTTAGCCAAGGATCAATAGTATGGGTGCAACGAAAATAAAGAAATAAACATGATTTTATGGAATTAATAGTTTTTTTTATTTACCCCCATATTATCATTCGTTTTATATACACATCGGGACAACTTCGGGAGTCTTATCATTTGATTTCGGCCATGTACAGTTTTATTTCAGATTGCAATAGAAAACACCATAGGAGCGTCGCTCGCTCTCCCATTGGTCCAAATAAGGCGCCTCTTTTAACTTAGCCAATCACAGAGCGCGCTCAGAATTTCTTTTCCCATAGAACTCTATGAGAAAGTAGCTCGCGCTCTGATTGCTAAGCTGGACGAGCCCCCGTCGCTTCACCAATCAGCTCGTTTCTGCATTTTTACTGTATATTGATGTCCCGCCTTGTGAATATGATTGGTCAATTCTCCTCCATAGGATATAATGGGACTTTGTCGCTCCTATTCTGATTGGTCAATTCTCCTCATAGGATATAATGGGACATTGTCGCTCCTATTCTGATTGGCTGGTTTAGCGACAATGAGATAGCTTAAGCATTTGAATACTGTATTTCCGGCGATTATCTCTATTGCATCCTATGTACGGTCTCGCGACAAACGCGGTTGTTAGGTTTTAACGCTTTATTTGTAAGAAATGTTCGGCTCTTTATCTGAGTGTTTTCCACTTAATTAAACTTATTTTTTATAATCTTCATACGCACGGCGCTGAGCCCGAGATTTCAAGTGCGCCGATCTCTCCAAGACTTATAATGGTATGAATTAGCCGCCGTCTGATTGGCTGACTATGCCAAGCCCCAGCTAGCTCAGCCATAGCGCTTTCAAACTATTTTTACTGTATTTGATATCCCCGTGGGATTTTGATTTGTCTAAACTTCCCCATAGGATATAATGGGTATTTGTCGCTCCTATTCTGATTGGCCGAGCTAGCCAAGCCCCCGCTAGCTCAGCCAATCAGCTCTTTTCAGCATTTTTACTGTATTTTGAACTGTCCCGCCGTGGATTCTGATTGGTCTAAACTTCCCCATAGGTTTTACTGGGTCTTTGTCGCTCCTATTCTGATTGGCTGAGCTAGCAAGCCCTGATAGCTCAGCCAATCAGCTCTTTTCAGCATTTTTTACTGTATTTTGAATTGTCCTGCCGTGGATTCTGATTGGTCTAATCTTCCCCATAGGATATAATGGGTCTTTGTCGCTCCTATTCTGATTGGCTGAGATAGCCAAGCCCCCGCTAGCTCAGCCAATCAGGTTTTTTTTAGCATTTTTACTGTATTTTGAATTGTCCCGCGGGATTCTGATTGGTCTAAACTTCCCCATAGGTTTTAATGGTTCACTGTCGCTCCTATTCTGATTGGCCGGTTTATGCCGACCAATGAGAATAGGTTTTCGATTTTGAATTACTGTATTTCCCTGCAATTTACAATATCATAATTCTTGATATTGTGCGTTCTAGAGTTTTGGAAAGTGTTTTTTTTTTTATTATGTTTATTTTTTACGTTCAGTTCTTTTCTGAGAATGTTTTCCACCTTTATAAAGGCGATTTTTTCGGAATCAGACTCCTGCTGAACGGAGCGGAGCGCCGCGATTTCTGTCGCGAACTTCGATCCGCTTCCTCGCATGTTCGGAGCCTGCTTCACTTCGCCTCGGCCGGAGGATTTAGACCAAAAAAAACCTGGTCTGCCTGTCGGAGCTGCCGAGCGCTGCATTGCGGCGCGATTTGGCGAGCCGCGATGGTACATGCCTCGGAGTATACGAGCGTGGCGCGTCCCACCCCGGAACGCCTACACCGCACCCATTGCCCGCCCCTACATGCGGGGCGCAGCTGAAAGTGGCGAACACTGCGCCTAACACTGCATCCCTGCGTCCGACAGCGGGATTCGGGCCGGGAGGCGCAGTATACGCCAAAAAACGGGCGGAAAGCCCGATCATACATGTCACCCAAGGTGTGAGGGCCCTGCTCGCAAGAGCTTACAATCTATTAGGGTGTAGGGTGAGACAGAGGGTGAGAAGTGCTAGGTTTACAATGGTCCAGCCATTTATGGTTTACATAAAAATTGGATGAACCTGCCCCCAGACAGTACATCTATATACAGAAAATCCAAAAAAGGAGAAAAAGAATCAGAGTGGCACTCACCAGTCTTCTTATCTTTAGTTTTATTCAGTGATCCATAGCAAAGGACAAGCACAAAGATCTTGGCCTCTCTTATATAGGGGTCTAATTGTTTTCCCAATATAATAACGACTACAACTGCACCATAATACGTACACCACAAAATTGGATTTACATGTAATCAAGTCTCTCACTGTATGTTGAACAGGGCCTAAGCATATATTATTTTCTGTTACCATTTTTAAACATAAGGAGCAATTTCAACATTTATGATTACCTACAGGAGCTGGTTCTGATAACCAGTTTTTTTGTTGTCTCTTAGTTTCCTCGAATCTACCCCTCACTAAGCTACCTCGCAAATTCTTACTTCTTCTAAATGATATCAAGGGGGGTCGCGCTGTTCTAAACCTCTAAATCATTATCGCGGCAGCAAAATTAAAAAGCCAATATTTCCGTACTGTATTTCTCACATAATCCAACAGGTCGCTATATTGAAAAGAAAACACAAATCTCTCCATCTGCTTCTTTTTTCTCTTTTTATACAATAATAGTTTCTATTTTGCTTCTTGTTTGGAAAAGGTCTTGAAAAAAACGTTTCATTAAACCCTCGTGATTTTAAATCTCTCTTAATTTTTGGGAAAATGTTTAGAAGTCACCAAACTGTATTGTTCCTTTAATCTGAGAAATTCCCCATTTGGAAGTGATTTCGTCACATGGGGGTAAAAACTGTCATCTGTAATAGAGAATTCGTGGAATTTGGTTTCCTTTTCCCTTTTTTTTTTTTTCCCCCTTTTTTTTATTTCTTCTTAAAAAGGGTTTTAAAACTTTTTTGTCCAAAATTTGCTGAAAATCCCTATTTCCCCTTCATTTTCATTTATATATTGCACAAATTCATAAAAAATGGGATTCTGTACCAGACCATATTATAGCCTCATCTGAATCTTGACCAGTGCTTATATATTTAATAAGGTTTTTTTTCAAAATTATGTTTCCCTCTTCCCAATTGCCAAAAATTATTAGAAAAATGTAGGTGCGCGGGCGTCCCATGCAGTCCCTGTACAGAAATATCCTTTGTTTATTAAAGCAAAAAGTTTTTATTTTCCAATATGAACCCCAAAATTAATTCCCAAAGATGTCTACATGGCCTGTTCCCTTTTTAGATCCAAATGGGAAAAGTTTTAATTGCTGCAACCCCCGTTCATGTAAAATCCTAGTGTAAAGCTAAAAACATAAATTGTAGCTAAACTGTACCCTGCGAGATGTTATTTTTCTCTAAATTTTTGAAGCAATGTTTTTTGGTATCCCAAAAAAATAAAAATCTTTTTAATGGTCTGAGAATCCAAATTTGTATTGTGAGAATTGGTTCAGTAAAAGGAACCCCTACTTTTTTTTCAAAAACTATCGGGCGGCCGGGGACGATCTAAATCCTTGTGCACTTTTGGTAAAAAATACCAATATGGCTTCATAACTTTTTGGGGATAATTTCTTGCTAAACTTTGGAAAAATAAATTTTTTTTTATCCTTTTTGAAGGGGGTCGTAAAGCATCCTTTATGTGTTTTTTGGGGGTTTTCAATAATTTTTAATAGTTGTTTGACCCCCAATTGTTTATTGGCTTCTTCCAAATAGTTCCTCCTTTCATTATCTTAATGGATATTTTCCTCCTCTCGTCAGCGGGGCTTGATCACTAACACTGTTGATCATTAATCACATTTCTCTTAGTGCACAATTCTCTTCTGGAGTGATCTTTTGATTTGATTTTCGGGGTATATCACAAAGCTTTGGACATCCCTCAAAACTGCTGCATAAAAACAGAGAAAGTCAGGAGCCCGGGACTAAAGTGGGAAAAAATAGATTTTAAGTGTGGAGACTTGAGATTGAGAGAATTTAGATTTGGAGAGTTTTTGAGAGGGTCCCACGTATTGTATTACTTTTTTTATGTATAATCTTAGTCATTTATCTTTCTTGGTAACATCACCATGAGTTCCATGTATGACACATTGCGCTGTCCAGTGCACAACCTGTGCAATGTTTGCCCATACTTGAGCAACAGTTCGAGGGCATAAATGCTGTTGCATGTTAGTGTGCACACTGCACATTTAGGAAGCCCGGATCCTGGTTCCTACATGAGCTAAGTGGCAAACACTGAGATCCAATGCCAACTTGGAAGCGAGACGGCTGCCCACTGAGCAATCCACTCGCAGAGTGTAGATACTGGGTGAGGGTAGGCTTGCATGGAGGTGCTGGAAATAAGGTGCAGATGGTAACGTAAGAAAGTAAGGGTGTGGAAGAGTGTCAGGGAGGCTAGTCCTAAACTGGTACACCCTAACAAATTTTTAAGATTGGTGGTATGAGGGATGTCGGTCGAAATTGCATGCTGCAGAGGCAGACACTACCCACTGTCTTCTCCAGTAAGATGGGGAATAGGTAGTGCAGGTCAGGCTAGAAGGTGCTAGTTGTTGGGACCTCAATTATTAGGGGCCACAGACAGGGCAATCTGCACATAGGAAAGGGATCGATCGAACTGTGTGTTGTTTACATCGGGGCCCGGGTTCAGACATATCTCGGATGGTGTTGACAGTTTGCTGCGGTGGGGCTGGTGAGTTTCCAGCTGTCATCGGTCACGATTTGTACCAATGACAAAGTTAGAGGTAGGTGGAGTGTCCATATATAACGATTTCAGGGACTTAGGCAAAAGCTCAGTGGCGAACGGATCTCTCCAAGGTAATATTTTACAGAAATATTACCTGTTACACGAGCAACACCTGAGAGGCAGCGAGGAGAGGTTAGAGAAGTGAATTAGTGGCTCAAAAATTGGTTGTAGGAATAGCATGGGTTTTGGAGTTTTTGGAGAACTGGGCTCTTGACTTCTGTATTGGCTTACAGAATTCTATTGCTAGGGATGGGCTTCCCTACATGGGGAGGGTGCAGCTGTATTGGGGGAACAAAATGGCCAGGTAGTTGGAGGAATATTTAAACTAGGGACTGGGGGGAGGGTAACTACACATATAGCCATGCAGGTTAGTGAAGATAGAGAGCTGGGATTTAGGAGTAACACAGGGGGTGGAGTGGAGAGGATGGGGGTGTGCAATAAGATAAAAAGATCAGGGGCGAGTAAGGAATAAAACGGAAAAATCTATACCATTGCATTTCTGACATCAATGCCAGGAGTCTGACCAACAAAATTAATGAACTAGAAGTATTAAGAGTGATAGAAAATATTGACAAGTAGGATAAATGAGACTGGCTCGGACGAGAGCTACGGATGTACCTGGGGCGGTAACTTGCCGGGTTACAGTCTATTTAGATAAAGGATCGTAAAGAAAGGTAAGGGGGAGTGTCTGTCTTTATGTAAAACTGTATGAAGCCATACACTGCGGGAAGATAATAGGTTACAGTACATGAACATGTGGAATCAATTTTGGGTTTATATATATATATGGGCGTACCTTTAACTATACAGACATCAATTGGGAATCTGAAACCTGTAGCTCTCACAAAGGAAAACAAGGTTTTTGTCAATACACTAATGATAATTCCTTTGCCAATGGTGCAGGAAACCGACTAGAGAAAGGCCCTTCTAGACCTAATATTAACTAACTGGACCTGACAGGAGTACCAAGGTTCAGGTTGAGGGGCACACTAGGAATAGCTGACCCATAATATAATAAAATTTTCGTTTTATCCTTCATAGGTTTTTTGTCAAGGAGACACAAACAACCACTGAATTTTAGGAAGGCTATTTTATTCTGCTTAGGAAAGGCCCATAAACACGTATTGACTGGGGACAATGTGTTTATATTGGCAGAACTAATAATAAATGGGATATTTTTAAAAACATCCTAGGCATCCACTGGAGAGCAACCGGTACATACCTTATGGTAATAAAAAATTAGAAAAACTCCCAATGTGGATCAAACAGGGATGTAAAAGAGGCTAATAAAAACTAAAAATAAAGCGTCTTCACCATACTAAAACATGGAGGGCAGTGATCGAGGCAATAAGTAAGCTATAGGGAAAAAAATAAAGTGTGTAAATAAAGATAAAAGGAAGCAGAAGCTGGAGCGGAAAGAATTTTGGCTTATAGAAGCGTAAAATACTAAACCCCCAAATATTTTTTAACTATATTATAAATAGTTAAAAGATTAATACAGAAAATCGTTGGCCCCTTTGAAAATTTTACTGGTGGGAGAGACAGTAGAGGGCGATGAGATAAAAAGCAAAACTCGTATTAAACCACTTTTTACTCCACGTATTTCCAAAAGAGGATGAGCTTCCTGTTGAAACAGAGGGATGAGGTAAACTCCAAAATGAAATAGTTTCGTGTCTAAACCCTGGGAAGAAGTTGCAGCTCAGTCTTAGGAAGATCTTAAAATAGACATAACTTCCCCAGGCCATGACGGTACTACACCCAACGTTTCCTAAGAGAGTTAAGTGATGTCTATAGTAGGCCCAATTCTTAATTATTCATGGACTGGTCTATCAAGGCGGTATGTCAAAGGATTGGCCGCTAGCAATGTGGTGCACAATATTCAAAAACGCAGGGTAAAAAGTGTTCCTGGATTAAACTATAGGCCACGTAAGCTTTACCTCTGTAGTAGGTAAAATGTTTGAAGGTTTTCTTTCAGAGATGCTATCCTGGAGTATCTCAACTGAAAATAATGTATCAACGCACGTTTCCCAGCATGGTTCATGAAGGATCAGGTCCTGTCAGACTAATCTCATCAGCTTATATGAGGATTCAGTGCTAGAATGGATCGGGTGAGAACACTGGATGTTCAATAATCTAGATTTTTACCTAAAGCATTTGATATGGTGCCACATAAAAAAGGTTGTTCAAATAAAATGAGAATGCTTGGACTGGGGGATTAAAGTGTGCAAGTGGGTAAGTAACTGGCTCACTGATTGTAAACAAAGGGTAGTAATTAACCGGTTTTACATACTCAGAACTGGATAGCTGTTACTAGTGGGGTACCACAAGGATCCAGTATTGGGGCCCTATCCTCTTTAACATTTTCATTAATGTGATCACTTACACTGGGAATACACAGTAGGAAATCGATCTTGCAGACGATACTAAGCTTGTAAAGTAATCAACACAATAGAGGATAATATTGTTATTACAATAGGAGATTGGATAAGTTGGCCCGCCGGGCAGGGAAAATGGCAGATGGTTGTTTAAAACACTGATACATATGCAAGGTTATGCACATGGGAAGAGAAATCTTATTACTTGATTACTATGTTAAAGTGGAAAAACACTGGGTAATTATAGTGACATTGGAGAAAGGATTGGGAATCCTGGTGGACAGTAAATACTAAACTGTTGCAGCCAGTTGTCAGGCAGCAGCACCCAAAACAAATAGGATCATGGGGTCCAATTAAAAGGGGGCATAGAGGCACTGATGAGAACATTATTCCCCCTTTAAATTACAAGCCCCTTGGGTTTAGCCCCCACAGGAATATTGTGTAAAAAGGTTTTGGGCACCAGTGCACAAAAAAGACATTGTAAAGCTTGAACGGGTACAAAGGCGGAAAAACCAAAAATAATAAAAGGGACTGGGGGCTACAAAAACACAAAAGTTTGGGCCCAAAAGATTGGGGTTTAATTTTATTTTTAGAGAAAAGAAGGCTTCGGGGGGGACAAAAATAAAAAAGGTTTAAATACATAAAAGGGGTAAATTTATAGAGATTTTCCCCAAGATTTATTTATACACAGGGCTTTTTATCTAGAACAAGGGGGCTTTCCTTACTTTCTTGAGGAACGAAAGTTTCTACATAAACATAAAAGGGGATTCTTTATGTAAAGAGCAGGGGAGATTGTGGAATTCTCGCCGGGAGGGACTTGTCATGGTGAATTAAAATAACCGATTTTAAAAAAGGGTTTGGATGCTTTTCTGGAGCGTAATAATAAAACAATTACAATGACTAGGATTCAGGAGAGGGGTCATTGACCCAGGGAATTTTTTTTAAATTGCCAGTTTTGGAGCCCAGGAAGGAAATTTTTTCCCCTAAAAATGGGGGACAATTGGCTTTCTCCCTTTTTCTTTGGGGTTTTTTTTGGCCTTCCCCCTGGATAAACACCTTACAAAAAAGGCTGAATAGGGGCGACTTGTCCTTTTTTTTTACCCTTTTCCCAAACTATGAAACTATAAAACCCCCCAAAAATTTTTCCCTATTTTTTTATTTTCCCAAAAGGGGATTTATTCTCCCCCAAAAAAAAGATCAATGTAAGGGGTTTTTGGCCCCGCGGTCCGGTCCACGAAGGGGCCGCGGTCGCCCCCTTTGGCCCCCCCCGCGGCGGGCCCCCGGCGGGGACGGGTTTGCCCCCCGCGGGGTCCCCACGGGCCGCCCGGGCTGAAACCCGGGTCCCGTCTCCTAAATGCCCCGCGCTCCCGTTCCGGGTTCTGGGGTCCCCTGCGGCCCGGGGAATGGCATGCGCCCCCCTACGCGCGCGCGCCCCTCGTTCATGAAAGTTTTTTTTTTTTTAAAAAAAAAAAAAAAAAAAGGGAACAGTGCCCCGGGGAAAATTGGGCCCAAATTTTCCCGGGCGTTTGTCTCAAAATTTAAAATTTTTTGGGCCCCACGTCATTTCCCCGCTGGATTTTTTGGTTCCCCCTTTCCCCTTTGTGAAAGGGGTTCCCTTGATAGTTATTTTGCCTTGCCGGGGTACCAGAACCTTGCACGTTTTCGACCCCCGAACCTCTGCCCGCCTGCCCTGCCCTTTTATCGCCTTGCCCAGACCCGAACCTTTTGCCCCTCCCCTTTAAACCCAAAAAAAGCCTGCCCCCGCTACGTTTTGGGGAATACTATTTTGTACCTCGTGCACCTCGGCCGCCCCGAAAAGGCAAGTCACGTCAGGGGGGGAGCCCCTTGGAAAGCCTAAAACCCCGAAAGCAAAGCCCCAATCCCGCTTTGGGGCGGGTTTCTGGTGAAAACCGGGGGCAAATTTAGTTTTTCGTTCCCTGGCGTGGCTTGGGCTTATCATCCCCCTGCGGTGGCCCCAAAGCGGATCCACTCCCAAGTCCGTTACATTTAAAAATCCACCCAATGGATCCCCCCAAAGGTGCCTCTCCCAAAGGGGCCCATCAGGTTTTTTTACGACGGTTGTTGCCCACAAACGCAACAAATCGAAACAAAAAGGGGGACAGAAAGTTGGGCCAGCTCTCGCCATGAGGCTTCAGCTCCTAGCATCCCCGCAGCCGCCTCCCCCCTCCGCTGTGGTTTCCATTACATCTCCCAATTCCTTTGGCCACCGGGGGGCCCAAGTTTCGGCCCCCCTTCAAACCCCCAGCTTTCCCCGGGGATCCCAAAGCCCCTGCCGGGGTTTTTTTTCCTTTAGGGCCATTTCTCTATGCACGTGGAGCTGTTTGGGGGACAGTTTTCCCTCGGAGGGGAAAAAAAGTGGCCTTCGTTTTGACCCAATTTTCCCGGGGAAAGGCCCCCTTGGTTTTGGGCAACCCCCCTCTGGGACAGGAACGACCCTGTGACTGCGGGCCTACAGATCTTCCCCCCAGGAATTCCGCACCGTTTTTGAGGAGCCGGCGCGTGCTTCCTCTCCCTGAGTCCGCCCCTTTTGGGGCCCTTCGTCAGGGCGGGGTCCTCTGTGGGTAAATATGCGGTTAAATTCCGAATCCTGGCTTCGGGGGCTCGCGGGGAAACGATTGCCGCCCTCTGCAAACCCCCTTTCCCAAAAAGGGTTTGTCCAGCAGGGAAAAAGACGTTTTGGCAGCAAGGACCCCCCGTCCTCCCTGAACAAATTTTAATCCCCCCTTTGCCACTCGCATCGAAAACCGGTTCACAAAAAGGGGCAGGGGGGGAGTTTGGGCCAAGAAAGAGGGCCCTGCTTCATCCCCCCAGCGTGGGGGGAAAATGCTCTCCCTAGGTGCCGTGGGAGAGGGGGTCTGGGTTGCAGTTTTTTTTCCGACTCCACGTTTAAATGATCCCCAGTGGAGGTAAAGGGACAGCGCCTTGGTTCTTCGTTCCGGAGTTTTTGCCTTCCTGGACTCGGGGCCCGCCGGAACTTTATCCATGCCTTTTGGGTTTCCCCGGTACCGCTTGCCTGTAGTCCCCCGGGGGAAAAAAACCTTTGTGTTTTTCCCTTTCGGTTTAGTGGGGAGCTCCTACTGATCCCATCCATTATAAAACCCGGGGCCAGTAAACTTTTCCGGGGGGGGCTCTACAAAAGGGAAAGAAGTTTCAGGTTCCAGTCCTGCCCCGTGTTTCCTCGGCGATCCTTTTGGGGGCTTCCTTTGGGTTTGAAACGTCACCCCCCTTTCGGGGAAATTGGAAACGGGTTTGAGGTCCTGCGTTGGGGACCAGAATGCCAAAAACCTCTGTTTGGGAGGTCCCCAAGGGCCCGGTGCCTCCCAAACTTCTCCCCCCACCCGTTTTCCCGACTTTTTCCCATGTCTACCCGGGTTTGAGTACCAGGATTTTTGGGGACGTATTCCCGAGAAGGAGGCCCATCCCGTTTGCCCCCCACTTTCGGCCTTACGCCCGCCCCATTGCCCTTCTTCCGGGAAAACCAGTCCCCCCCGGGGGAAGGGTCCTCCCCGCTTTCCGTCCCCGGAGACTCAGGCCATGTGGGCCCCTAAAATTCAGGAGAAACTTGCGGGAAAGGGGGTTTCTCCGTAAGTCCTCCTCCCACCGGGGGGGGGTTTTTTTTCTTCGTCCCGAAAAAAGGATGGTTCCCCCCCCTTTTTTTTTTCCCGTTTTATAGACTACCGGGGATTCAATAAATCCCCGGGAAAAAAAACCGCTACCCTCTCCCCCTGATCCAGAATTTTTTGCCGCCTAAAAGGGGGCCCTAAAGGGGTTTTTTCCAAGTTGGATCTGCGGGGTCCTAAAAAACCCCCACCCAGAATTCGGGGGGGGGGGGCAGTGGAAGACGGGGTTTAAAAACCCAAAAAGGTTTGGACATTTTAAAATTATCCCCGTAAATGCCCGGGGGGCCTCTGCAAGCTCCAGCAGTTTTTCAAAAAATTTTTGTTAACGATGTTTTTCCGGGATCCCTTTTACACCTGTGTTGTAGTGTCCCGGGGATGACATCCCTAATTTTCTCCCCCAAATCTTAGACGCCCCAAACCCAAAGGGCGCCGGGTTTTTCTGCGACGTCTGCGCAGAAAATGGGGATGTACCCCAAACTGGGGAAAAAATTTTTCCTTTCCCTAAATCCACCCTTTCCCCTTCCTGGGTTTATATCGTCTCACCCAAAGGGCCTAAAAGATGGACCCAGCAAAACCCTCTCTGCTTTTAAGGGCCAATGGCCTCGCCCGTCGGTTTTCCCGGGCCATCCGCGCTTCCTGGGTTTCCCGGGCGAATTTTTTACCCCCCAATTTTTTTCCCCATTTCCCCAAATTTGGGTGGCTCCTATCGGGGCCCCCCCAATTAGGAAGAACGCAAAAACCCGAGTTTGCTGGTCTCCTGAGGCTGAGAAGGCGTTTTTTGGGTCTAAAAACCCTCCCCTTCTCCACTCCCACCTGTTTTGGCCCGGGCCCTGATTCCGAGAAGCCGTTTTCCTTGGAGGTGGTTGTTCTTCGGGGGGGGCAGGGGGGGGGTCCTCACACAAAAAAGGTCCCCAAGGGCAAGATTCTCAAAAGGGGGTTTTCTTCTTTTAAGACCTTTTTCCCGGGGCGGAGGGGAAACTATCCCCCTTTGGGGGACCGGGAACTTTTGGGCCCAAATTAAAATTTTAGCCCTGGGGAGTGGCGAATCTGCTGGGGGGGCTCGCCACCCTATGGGAATATTTACGGACCAAAAGGGAATTTACGAAACCCTTTCAGAAACCCCGGGCGCTTAGATCCTGCCAAGCCCCATGGTTCTCTTTTTTTCTCAGGGCTTCGCCCTTTCGCTTTACATTTCCGACCTGCTGAAAAAAACCCGTAAAGGCTGACCCCCTCCCCCGGGGCCTGGACGGGGGCCGGGTTTGAAAAACCCCGGGTTTTGCCCACAACACATCATTTCTCCCGAAGGGTTTGGTTCCCCGTGGCCCCCCCCAGATCTCCAGAACGCCCCAAACTGGCAAGCCCTTGGTGCCGCCCCCCCGCACTAAGGAAGAAGGTGTTGGAAGGGGGGCCATAGCTCTCTTTTTGCGGGGTCATTCCAGAGCAGGGAAGTCCTACGCTTTGATCTCCCCGGCACTACTGGTGGCCGACCCGGCAAAAAGGAGGGTTAAAAGGTTTTTTGGGCTCCCCCCTGTATCAAATGTGTTTCCGGAAAACAAGGCCCCCACGCCACAGGCCTGCGGGTTTCCCCCCTGCATCCTCTGCCCGTCCCTTTGAGTTCCCCTGGAGCCCCTTTCCCAAAAGGATTTCATCACTGATTTTCCCGGGCCTCCTCGGGGGAAATTCGGCCCCATCTGGGTGGTTTTCCCCCCGGGGTTTCTCGAAGTTTGTCCCACTTCGTCCCTCTCCCGGGCCCTCCCGTCTGCCCCAAACCAATTAGCAATCATTTTTTCCCGCCCTGTTTTCCGACAAACATGGGTTCCCTTCACACATTGTTCTCCGCCCGGGGGGTGCCCAAATTCCTTTTTCCCCAAATTTTGGCGGCACTTTGCCCCCGTCTGCAAGTAAACCGGACTTTTCTTCAGCATATCACCCTCAACCCAAAATGGGCAGGTGGATCGGGTGAACCAGTTTTCGGGGGGAAAAAACCCCCTTACGTCATTTTGTACCCGGGACGCCCAAGGGAAAAACGGGCCCGGGTTTTTTTGGTTTTCCCCTTTGGGCCAAAATTCCCTGGGTTAAAACCATCCGTCTCGGGGCAGCCGGCGTCCCCCCATTCTTTGAAATTCTATGGCCGCCATCCGCCCCCCCCCCTTTTCCCCTGCCCACTAATTCGGATTCCCCGGCTGTCAACGCCAAGTTGGGATTTCAAGGCCATCTGGCAGGAGACACGACGTTCCCAAACTTCGGGCCTCTGCCCGTAGAAGACCCCGGCTGAAAAAGGGAAAAACCCCCGCCCAAACCATTCCCCCCAGGGGAAAAATTTTGGCTCCCTCGGGGGGTTACTTGCCCTAAAGGGTTTCCTAGTCCCAAAATTTGGGGCCCCTCACTTCCTGGGGCCCCTTTAAAGGGGTTCTTCGGCAGTTGAACCCTTTGGGGTACAAGCTCCCCCCCTGCCCCATCTCTCCGGATCCCCAAAAAGGCTTTCCCCTTTGTCTCCCCCCTTTAAACCCGCGGGTTTCCAAACCATTTCTCTCTCGGGAAAATGTAACCCCTTTCCCCGGGCCAAGTCCCCCGCATCTTTGGGGAAAAGGGGGACATCTTTGAGAGGGGAAGACGGCAGGGGAAAGGGCCCCTTCTTCCTCTTTAATTTGGGAAAAAGGGGGTTCCCGGCCCCCGAGGAAAGGCCCCGGGAGCCAGAATGAAACATCCTGAACCCTTGGCCCCCTCCTCGGTTTTTCTGCATCCAAAAAAGGAGGGGGGGGTTTTAAGGGGGGGGGTATTTTTAAGGGTTTTGCCCCGGGCGGCCCCGGTTTCCAGGGGAACCGGGGGTCGCACCCGGTCCCCCCGCGGAGGCCCCCGGCGGGGAGGGGTTGCCCCCGGGCGGGTCCCCACGGGCCCCCCCCGGGGCCCCCCACCCCCCCCCCCCCTCCCCCCCCCCCCTCCCCCCCCCCCGCCCCCGGCCCCCGCCCCCCTTTCCCCCTTTTTTTTTCCGGTTTTTCCCCCGTCCACGTTTTGGGCCGGAATGCGCAGGAACGCCCCTAGCGCCCCCGGCGCCGCGCTCGTTCAGTAGTTTTAAAAAGGGCAGTGCGCCGGTAATTGGCTAATTGCCGGCCCCTGCCCCTCTATTTAATTTTTGGCCCCCCCACGTCCCCCTTCCCCACGGGTTTCTTTGTTGCCCCGTGCCTTTTGGAAAGCGTTCCTGATGGGTCTATTTGCCTTGCCGTGAAACCAAACCCTTTTCCCTCCCGTTTTCTCATTTCCGAACCTCTCCCGCCTGCCCTGCCTTTTTATCGCCTGTCCACGACCAGGGGAACCATTGCCGCCTCCCCTGACCAAAACTGCCTCCCCAAAACCGCAAAGGGGATTCGGGAATACTATTGTGTACCTCGCTGCACCTCGGCTGCCGCCGCAGGCACGTCACGTCGGGGTGGCCCGACCTGGTGCCTCAAGCCGCAGAAGCCCCATCCCCCCCTTTGCGGGGGCTCTGGTAAAAACCCCGGGGGGCTACTTAGTTTCCCTTTCCCCTTGGCGGGGGCCTTAAAATATAAATCGCCTGGGGTTTGGCCCAGGGGGATCCATCCCAAATTCCTTTACAATAAAGGGAAAGATCCCCGCCCCACATCTCTTTTCCCCCATCATATGTTATTTCCTAAGGAAAAAACCTAATTACCAAAAAACCGTGGGTTTTTCTCCCTCAAACCCCTTTTTTTTTGTTTTACTTTTTTTTTTTTTTTTTTAAAAGCTTATACAAATTGAAACTTTTCAGTGATTTACTCAAAACTATTTGGAATTTTTGTATACTCAAAGGCTTGTGTCAAACAAAAATTTTGGCCCCCTTTGATAATAGCGGGGTTGTCTGCGTCTTTTCAATTCTCACTTTGAGGGTGTTAATTTTACATTCGTTCCATTCCCCCTTACTCTGCTTGTGGGAATTTTTGGGACAGGACACTTACCTCCTCCAGTAAGGAAATTTTTGGGGATTTAATTGGGGTGCCGTTTAAAGATTTTGGGGGAAAGAACAGCGCACCCCCCTTGATATCATTTAGAAGTGTAAGAAATTTGGGGAGATAGCTTTTGTGAGGGTAATTCGAAAAAAACAAAAGAGACAACAAAAAACTGGTTATCAGAACTACTCCCATAGGAAAAACATAAATGATGAAATTGGGTCTTATGTTTTTAAAAAGGGGAACAAAAATAATATTTGCTTAGGCCCTTTTTCAAAATCGTGAGAAAACTTGAAATTAAAATGTAAACCAAATTTTTGGTGTTTTCTATTACGGTTTTCAGTTTTTAGTCGTTTTATATTGGGAAAAACAATTTGACCCCTATAAAAAGGGGAGTAAAAAAAGAAAATTTATTCATTAAAAAAAATGGGGAAAGGGGGTATCCCGTTTGATTTAATCAATTCGTAACGAACATGGAGGTGATACCTCTTATTCACTGGGTAAACTATTTAAAAATAACTTTTAAATTTGAAACCAAAAAAAAAGTAAAAAAACAAAAAAAAAGTTGAAAAATTTTTGCCACTTTAAATTTTTTTAATTTAAAAAATTCAACATCTTTGGTCCATACAAAGAGGTCCCAAAAGATGTTTTTAGGGGAAAAAAATTTTAAAAAATCCTTCTTTTTAAAAGGTTTTTTTCCCCTTCCCGTTTGCGTTTTTTTTCCGAATAATTTAATAATGGGTAGGTTTTTTCTTTTCCCATTATGGTCTCCTCTTAATTTGGGATCTCTCTCTCTCAAAAAACTACTGCCTCTCGATCTAGAAAATCCCCGGAATTTGCCCTCTCTTTCTGCCTCTTCCAATATGTATATCCCTTTCCGTCCCCCCTTTTAAAGGGGGTTCTATATTCTGAGATAACCTTTTTCAGTGGGCAAAAGGAGGGGTGTCCCTTTCTCCCCTTGATGCTGTCGTGATTTTAGTGTGTTTTACGCCTTAAATTTTCATGAAAATCCTTTTTAAAACTCGTTAAAAAACTGTTGGGGCTTCCTTTTTTTAAAAATTATATTTAAAAATTTTTTATTTTATTTTGTAGCTTGGGCCCCCTTTTAAATTGGAAAATCAGGATCCAATTTTTAAAATTTTTGAACTACCTCAATCTGGTTTTTTTTAATTTCTATTTATTTTGGGGAAATTTTTTTTTTTCTTCATTAATAGGGCTTGATTAATTTAGGGAAAATCTCAGTAGTATTAATTTTCCCCTTTTTTTTACAAGTTTTTTGGTACGTTTTAAACTAGTGGTTGGAAAACCCAAAAAGAAATTTTTAAAACCCCCTGGGGGAAAATATCTTTTGTTTTAAAAAAGCTTTCAAATGATTTAAATTTTCCCCCCCATGAAAACCGCAGGTCCTTATAGAGTTTGTTTTTAAAAATTTAAATTAGGGTTTTATTGAGGGTAAGTTTTTTTTCTGAGTATAAAAATTTTTTTTTCCCGAGAAAACATCCCCTTTGCCTTCATTTTAGCCATGTATCCGTCCCCAAAATCCACAAGTCACAAAATAGCCTCCCCCAAAAAATCAAAAAAAATATTTTAAAAAGGGGTTAAAAAACGGCGACCTCTCAAACCACTATCTGAGAAGAATTTTTCAAAATTTTCACAATTATTCACTGGAAGGGAAAAAATAAAAAAATAATTTTAATAGTAAACAAAATAAAAGTAATAAAAAATACACAAAAGTAAAAAAAAAAAACCCCTTGGGACAAATAAAATATAGAGGTATATAAAAACCCGAAGTAAAGTGACCCCAAAAATCCCCATACACTTTTACTTCCTAATTTGGGGAAAAAAAACAAGGAAAAACGTCCTGAAAAAGGATGACCCCCCCCCAGGAAACCAAACTACAAAACCCTACTACACCCTTTTCAGTGGGTAATAACAGGAAATTGAAAAAGTGGGTAATTTTAAAAAAAACAAACCCCGACGCGTTTTTTTTCTCAAAATCAATATGAGAATTTTCCCCAGGGGTTTTGATATATGGTGGGCCGAAAAAAAATTCCAAATGACAGTTTTGGGTACGATGTCTACCCTTTTTTAAAACAAAAAACCCTTTCAGGAAAGATTTCCCCCCGTAAAAACCCCAGTACCATTTGACATTTAAAATATTATATAAATTTATACTGGTCCCCTAAATTTTTATACCCTAAACAGAAGGTGATACCTTTTTAAAAATTTGGTTCGTGGGATTTGAACGTGGGTTTTGGGAAAAAAATTTTAAATCTGGGGTCAACATACTAAATTGCTTAAAAATGCGAATCAAATGGATTCCCTTTGAACAGAAGCTTTAGGGCCCTTTTGGGCGAAAAGAAAGGAATGATTTATCAGTGTTTTTAAAAATGTTTTTTAGGAGAGTAAATGTTTTGCTAAAAGGGAAGGGGAAAACAAAGGGTACTCGGGGAAAAGTTTAAAAAGCACGCTGTGCCGTCTCCCGCATGCCTTGACCCAAAAAGTTTTTTTATACGCGAAAAAGGCCGAAAGGCCCGGATCTTTTTTGCTTGTCCTTTTTCTACGGAACTGAAAAAAAACTAAAGATTAAAAAAGACTGGTGAGTGCCGCTCTGATTCTTTTTCTCCTTTTTTGGATTATCTTATATAAGGGACTGTCCCGGGGGGAGGCTTCCCTCCAATTTTTTTGTTTAAAACCCTAAATGGCTTTGGGCGAATATAAACCTAGAACTTCTCACCCTCTTTCCCCCACCCCACACACTAAAAGAATTTTAAGCTCTTGCGAGCAAGGGCCCCCACACCTTGTGTCTCCTCTGTAAGTAGCTTTTCAAATGTATAATGTTGGTCTTTTTTGTCAGTATATACCCTTTAAATTGTAAAAATGCTACGGAATATGTTGGCGCTATAAAATAAAAAGGGTTTTTAAAAATTGACATCCCCCCCCACCCACCCAGCTATCCCAACCAGCTGATAGCCTGTCGTAAGTGTGGTGATTTTCCCCACAGTATGTGGTCTTGCCCTGCTACGGTGCTATTTTGAGAAAACCTGATTGCTTTAATCAACTCCAAACTATCTACCAATCTCACCTTTGATCCTTCCAACTTTTTATTCCACAATCCACCTCAATCCATGTTGACCAGTCCCCGTGGTACATACCCCGCTGCTGGCGGCCCCGGGAAACCTTTTTTGGGCTAAATGATTGGATTTCATCTGTGCCGGGCCACCCAAGAAGTTTATTCTCTTAGTTTGGGACTTTCTGGAGAAAATTTAAAGTATCAGGGGCCACAGAACTAAAAGACGGCAGGGTTTTTTAAGAAATGGGGCAACTTTATTTGCAAATTTTTTCAAATAAATCAGAAAAAAAATCAAATCATAAACCTTTCCTTTTTAAATTCTTGGGATCTCTCCTCTCAACTGGCTGGGGAAAAATTTGGGGCCCGGGCCCTTTAAATTGAAATTTCCCGCGTTTCCAACCCAAACCCCGTTTTGGGCATCCTTCATTTCCGGGGCCCGGTGGGAAGTGATTTTTGGAGGGTACGGCACCATGTGTAGGGGCTTTTTGTCATCCCTACAAGTGGGGTTTAAAACTGTTGTTTTGGGGCCCTTTTTGGGTTTTCCCCCCCCTAGGGTTTTTGTCTTTTTTTATGTGTGCCCAAATTTGGTTGTAGGGTCATCCCCCGTTTAAAAGGTCCAAAACCAAAACCAAGGGGCCCTTTTTGTATTTATTTTGGAAGCCCCTGACACTTTTTGGGTTAGGGTTTAAATCGCCCCTAATACGAGACTGGAACCCTATGTTTAGTTGACTGCTTGGGGGTTTAAAACTATTAAGCCAAGCTTGAGCCTTTTTCCTTTTTTTCTGGCCAATTTATTCTTCTTCATGCTTTTTTTTTATTGCTATTTCTTTTGTTGGGGGTAACCCGGGATTTTTTTGCGCTGCCCTTTTTGGGCTCCCAAACTTGATGGGGTTTTTGCCCTTACTCCCTTAGATCCAACAAATTTAAGTATTAATCTTGGATGGGGGCTTTTTTTAGGGCATTTCTCTTTTTATTTCTTTTTTTAGTTCATGTTTTAAACCCTTAACGGGCCTAGGGAAAGTAAGGGAATACGGCCAGGTCGGTTTTTTGGGGTTTCCCCGCCCCCCGGGGCATAAAGCAAAACCCTCCCCGAGGATTGCGGGGAAATCTAAAGGGAGAGTTTGCCCCGATCGGCGCGGGTTGTCAGCTGGGATATTAAAAGGGTGACATTTCCCAATTTTGTCGACCCCGACCCGAGATCGCTCCCGGGAAAGGGGAGGGCCATTTAAAACCCCCTTTAAATTTAAAGGGGACCATCGGGGGTCACAATAACTAAGGGAGACGCAGGGGGGAGAAGTGCTCCTCCTGCGTCTCCGGGCGGCAACAGCAGCGGGACGGGTCGCGCCGGGTGCTGGGTTTTTTTTTTGCTGACAGACAGCAGGGGGGCATAGGGAATTTTCCCTTCCCCCTTTTTCTTTTACGTCAGGGCTCGGCCCCCTGCATTGTGGGCATGGCCTGGCTCATTTTACTGACAGTTGCCATAGGAAACCAAAAGGCCCAAATTTCAGCAATCTATGTACTGATTCCTAAATTTAATGAGGGATCAAAAGTCTCATTCAAAACCCCTTTTGGGGAAAAGTAAAAAAAAAAATGTTTAAAAAGTAAAAAAAAGGTGAAAAACAAATAAAAACAAAACACCCAAAAAAAAAGAAAAAAAAGGAAAACCCCCTTTTTTTCCCCCTTTTTCAAACGCCAATCGCCCCCCCAAAAAAGATTAAAAAAAATAAAAATAAAAAAAAAAAGGGGGGGGGCCCTAAAAAATTTTTTATGAGTTGGGGTTTTTTTTTGTTTTTTTTTTGGGAAAAGTTAAAAAATTTTGTAAAGGGGGATGGGTTTAAAAAAAAAAATCACAGAATTAAGATTTTTGTTAAAAAGAAAAAAATTTAATAAAAAGTGATAAAAAAAATCCTTTTAAAAAAAGTTGTACCAATTAAAACGGCCATTCATCCCGCAAAAAAAAACCTTTCACAGCTCTGTATACGGAAAAATAAAAAAGGTTTTTGGGTCTCAGAAGACAGCGATTTCATAAATATTCTTTTACACACTAAAAACCCCTTTTTTTTTTAAAATGCTTCAACATAAAAAAAACTAAGAAAATTTGGGATGCCAAAAATTTAATCGACCCACAGAGTAAAGCTAACTTATTTGGATACTGCACAGTGAGAGCTGTTTTAAAAAAAAAAAAAAAACACTATTAGGGGTTTTCAGTATTTTCTTCAATCTGGCCCTTTTAAAAAAAAGATTTAAAACTGATTTAAAAAAATCTTTTCCACCCAAAAAAAAGATACCCAAAAAAAACTTTAACTCATTCCCCCAAAAAACAAGCCGTTTCACAGCTCCTACACAGAAAAAAAAAAAAAAATGGGGGTTTTCAGGGCCATGGTGATGCAAAAAATTGTTTTCCTGTTTTTAATAAAAAATGTTTTTTTTTTATATAAAAGCATAAAAAATTAAAAAAAAATACAAATTGGTATTTCTTAATCGTAAACGACCCGCTGAGTAAAGCTAGCATTCCCCATTTTAAGGCAGAGTGACCGCTATAGAAAATAAAAATAAAAAACACTACCAGGGTTGCTGTATTTTTTTCAAAACCCTCACAAAAACCTTAACAAAAAAGCTTATACAGTAAGCATGACAACAAAAAGAAAAAATCTGGAACGATTGTAAGGATCCTATAATTGCGGTTGGAAACACTGTTTTACTTGCGGTTCATGGATATCGGCGGTCAACATTTTAGATCTTTTGTCACCACATATAGAATTATAAAATCCAACAATATATAATTGCAACAGCAGCAGATATGTAGTGTACTGATTGCATGTAACACCTGCCACTTCCAATATGTCGGGTGGTGTACAACTAGAAACACTTAAAACTAGAAATTAGGCTACAGCATATTTCTGATGCACACAAAGAAATATGGCGAATAATATGTCTACTGTTTCTAAAACATTTTTATTGATATGCACGCTGGTAATACTAATATCACTTAGTGTTAGCGTTATTGAGAGGATAATATCATCAAACTGGAGAGGAGGCATAAATTTAAGAGATAGACTTTAAATACCGAGGCTAGATGATCTTTATACTGGGAACAAGACAACCACATGGGCCTCTTAACATTAAATATGCAAAATTTTAGGTCATTATTAATTTCCTTTTCTCTGTCAAAAATTAATATACATAATTTGTACCATATAAACTATACAATTATAATATACTTTCCAGACACTAGCTCATTAAATAATTTTTTTTCTTTGTTTTATTATTTATTACGTGGTTGTGTTATTGCTATTGTTTTATGTATAGGTGAGCAGGAGTTAATGAATGTTTTATGATTACGCTCACCATGAGCTTTGACACCCTATATATCTTCAACACAGTTGCAATGGCGAACACAAGACCATGAATAAGGTAGCATACCGAAACGCGTCGTCTGTCCTGACTAGCGCTATCTAGCTGCGCTCCCTGATGCAGCGGTTTGGTGGCCATCATTTGTACTTTGTCTATATTTCTTTTATGGATTGAAATTATAAAGCTATTAAGTTCTTTACATACAGCTGCTCAAGCCTATTCCAGTCCTTTACCTGTTTGTTGCTGGCCTCTTGCAATATATCTTCAAAATGATCCATACACCGGTGGAAGCTCCCGGCGGACCGGTGCATCAAGAACTGACCTGGAAAGCATCTTGCCAAAACTACTGGTGGGTAAGCTGAACGTTTGCTTGTTTTTTCCTACCTCGTTTGAATAAAAAAGTGTTTTTTTATTGTATAAAAGCAGATAAAAAATAAAAAAATATACAAATTGGGTATTGCTGTAATAGTTATAGACACCTGCTGAAGTAAAGCTTGCATGTAATTATATCTAAGAGAGTGATCCGTCTATAAAAATAAAAAGCACTACCAGGATAGCTGTATTTATGTTTCATAAACGCATCACAAAAACCTTAACCAAAAAAGTGAAAAAAAGTGTTGTATGCACCCCATAATGGTACCAATAGAAGCATCAATCTCACATCTGGCAAAACCCAAAAGGCCCTAACAGCTATGCACACCAGCAAAATAAAAAAAGTTATCGACTGTCAGAAAAGGACAACATAACAAGTGCCCAATTTTTTATATTGACCCTATTTCTATGTGGGGTAAAAAGTACATTTTAAAACATAAAAACTATATAAAATTTATACCATTGCAATTGTACCGACCCCCATAGTAAAGTTATCACATCATTTACACTGTCATGGAGAATGCTGTTAAAATTGAAGCCCAAAAAAAACAATGGTGGAACTGCGTTTCCCCCACAATTTTCATGGCCCAATGCATACCAAAAAATGAGTGGAACAACCTCTGCGTGCCCAAAAAATGCACAATACACCCCTATATGAGATCCATGAGGGGTGTTGAATCTAAAATGGGGTGACTTATGGAAGGTTTCACCTGTTCTAGTTATTTGGGGGCTTTGCAAATGCGGACATGGCCCACACCCCAAATCTGCGTTCCAAAAGCCAAAATAGCGCTCCCTCCTTGTAGCCCGCTGCCATGCGCCCAAAACAGCGGTTTACAACCACATGGTAAGTTATTGCCGAACTTGGAAGAAATGCTTAACAAGTTTTGGGGTTCTTTTTCCAGGATTCCTTTGTAAAATTATGGAAACATTTTAGCCTAAAATGCAGATTATTGACACATTTCTTTTTAAAGGAGTTGTTATTACGAGCTTTCAGCCTGTCAGTGTCCTGGAAGCTTTGAAAATGAGGGCGTGCTTCTTGGTCATGTCTGTTCTGCTCCCTCTCACCCCTCCCATCAGCACACAGGCAGGTACTTATATTTCTATTACAGGGGGGGGGAGGGGGTTTGCTCTCAGTTGTTCACCCTGTGTGTGTCATGCTCGGTCTGTTGCGGAAGAGGGTGATATATGAGTGTGAAATGAGAGTGGTGTGATAATAGAAGCAGAGGGGATGCATGTGTTCCTATTTCCCCTGCTTAAGCTTTACAAGTCTCCACATCTCCAGCAACAACAAGGGCAGTGTTACTTTTACTAGGATGTCTCACTAATACAGGAAGAACTTAAGTATTTCACATGCCCCTGATCTGCTATGTATTTGTATAGTCACAGTTCCAAAAAGAAATATCATGATTTTAGTAACTGACAGGGTCACTGCTTTTTTTTTTGGGGGTCAACATCTATCTGTGTTAGGGAGAGCAGGGAGGAAGCAGGCACCACACTGGGTGTTAATCCAGGACTCAGAGGCCAGAGTCCTCCTCCCCCTCTTCCACTACAGAAGCATTCTGTGAGGTGAGGGGCTCTCTGCTCCCCAACCTGTCTTCAAGGTGGATGAGTCATTCAGACCTGCAGGCCAGAAGATAAGGATCAAACAGGTCGGCTGCTATAGAGATTTGAGAAGCTGATGTAGTAATATAACAGGGCTAGCTCAAAATCAGTATGACATTTATGGAACTTATATTGCAAAGCTGTTGGTTTTTTTAATAGATCTTTAAATTAAAACCCAATATTGTAGCGAGACAACCCCTTTAATTTTAACCAGCCAATGCTCCAAAAAAATTTGTGAATCACCTGTGGGGTCGATATACTCACTACACCCTGTATATATACCTTAAGGGGTTTGTAGTTTCCAATATGGGGTCCTTTTTAGGGGTGTTTATTAGTTTTTGCACCTTAGGGCGTCCTAAAACCTGAAAATGGCGCACTAATAAAATTGCATTGAAAATGAGACCCCAGAGTCAGGTATGGTGCTCCTTCACTATTCTGGGGCTTATTGGTTGAGCCAAATAATGCTCTAGGGCCACACATATTGGATATCTCTGAAAAACGGCAGCAGACCTGGGGGAAAATGATATTTAAGTTGCAATTTACCTAGTCAGATTTACCAGATTCCAGTGAATAATGGATAATTATGAAAATCTGCCCAAAATAGTGAAATTTTACCTACATTTTGCTTTAATTTCTGTGAAATACCTTAACGGTTATCAAACCTTCCTAATACATGTTGTAAATACTTTTAAGGGGGTCTAGTTTCCTAGAAGGCCTCATTTATGGGGGTATCTAACATACAGGCACCTCAAAGAACGTCAGAAACTGGAATGGTCTCTTAAAAAAATATATACTGCAAATTGTCTTGAATATTGCTGAGAAAATTAATATAAATTCATAAGCCCTCTAATGTCATAAAAAGGGACATTAAAAAATGATGGCAACCTATAGTGGACATATGGTAGATGCTGTTATAAAACAATTTTGTGGTGAATAATTATCTGTCTTTCACGCAGGAAAATTTGCAACTTTCAAAATCGCAAATTTTTTCCAAAATTTTAATGAATTTTTATATTTTTTCCAAAAACAAACAAGGATTGTATGGATAAAATTTTTCTTACTAACTTAAAGCACCTACGTGTTCCGAGGGAGGGGAAAACAGCTATCTTAATCACACTGGATAGGTTTAGAAAGTGTCAAAAAGTTATTCTCACATAAAGTGAAGATGCAAGATTTCAAAAATTGGGGGCTTGGTGTCTGGAAGGTCAAAAAAACTGGATGGGTCCTTAAGGGGTTTAAAAAACGTAATATATTGATTCCAAAAAAGGGTAGAGGTCGATTTTTGTGTTGGTGTCACCAGAGCGCTTGTCCTGTCCAAGGATTCTAAAATGGAGCACACACAAACTTTCAAGTACTGCCAAGTGGCTGCATTCACAACTACGGGTGTAAGAGAAGACAAAGGAAGATTTTGGAACCAGAATGGGAAGCAGGAAGGACCGGGTAGCCCTGCCAAAAGCTCTGCTGGAAGAACCAGGAGTGGCGCGCCATTACCGGAAGGGTCCCATTCAGCGATGGGTGCTGTGAGTAACAGTCGGCAGGGACAATTCTAACCAGGCTTACGTTACTGGCTGCAGTCCGCACTTACTACCAACGACTTAGCTGTCATCTCCTCAAAACCTGATCCACTGCCTCCATCACCGGGCTGTCTCCTAAAAAAGTCACTGCTAGGCTATGAAACAACCCATATTTGATAAGAAACGGTCTTCCTGGACACAGCAGGACATACTGAAAACAAAACTGAAACAGCGGCAGAAGGGACACCTTAGTACATTCTCCTGTATTAATACAATTCTTGACCGGGCCAGGAATTGTTGACTGGGGACATTAGTTAGGGGAGGATAGTTAGCTTTTGATGTAAAATTAGATGGTTTGGGAAGGATAAGTTTCCTTGTAATGTATGTTGTAGGGTTAGATGGAAGTATTCCACCCCCCAATTTCATTCTAGATAAGACTAATCTTGTAGTAGAAGGTTTTTTAATTTGGAATGTCATTGTTCCAAATGGTCTGAATGGGAATTACATTGTTGCTTTTTAATTTAATATTTCTGGAATAAAATGGAAGTAACTTTAGACAAACACTTATCCATATATATATATATATTATATATTTATATATATTTTATATATATATAATACTTATATATATATATATTATATAAAGTAATATATTATAACGTATATATATATATATATATATATATATATATTGTGGAGGTTTAGCGTCAGGTAGGCGAACAGGGGCTTCCACAGACAGAGACAGTGACACGGAAATAGTTCAAGTGGATTGGAACCGCTATATATATATATATTGTGGAGGTTTAGCGTCAGGTAGGCGCACAGGGGCTTCCACAGACAGAGACAGTGACACGGAAATAGTTCAAGTGGATTGTAAAGCTCAATAATAAACAAATGTCAGTAGCATAGTGGATACTGGACACCACTGGCTGTCGGCTTCATTCACGAGTCCAGGCCCCTCGGGACACGCATCTGCCAGGTGCCCGCCTAAGGCAGCATAGGAGAGAGTACTCTTGGGGAAATATATCTACCCTCAACTATTCCCCTGTCACTGGTCTCACATACCTCCCCTCTGTTCGAACCTGTGGGGTCGGACAAACTTGGCCACCATACAATGCGTTCTGGACAGAGCATCAGCATTGCCCTAAAGTTTACCCGCTCTGTGTTCTACTGTAAACTTAAAATTTTGCAGAGTTAGGAACCACCTTGTGACCCTCGCGTTTCTCTCCTTTGCCTGAGACATCCATGTTAGCAGAGAATGATCTGTAATTAACTTAAAGCGGCGACCCAGAAGATAATACTTCAGGGCTTCAAGGGCCCACTTGACGACCCAGAAGATAATACCTCAGGGCTTCAAGGGCCCACTTGATGGCCAAACACTCCCGCTCAACTATACTGTAATTTTTCTCCACTGGTGTGAGCTTCCTGCTCAGATATATGACGGGATGCTCCTCTCTCCCCACTTCTTGGGAAAGAACTGCCCCCAGTCCAACATCAGACGCATCTGTCTGTACAATGAAATCCCTCTTAAAGTTTGGTGTGATCAACACCGGACGTCTGCAGAGGGCCTGTTTCAACTCTTTGAACGCCTTTTCCGCCTCTGGCTTCCATTTGACCATAACCGACTTGATGTGCCTAGTCAAATCTGTTAATGGTGCTGCTATGCTAGCAAAATTTTGAATAAAACGCCGATAATACCCCACAATACCTAAAAAAGCTCTCACCTGCCTTTTTGTTGTGGGTTGTGGCCAGTCTTGTATTGCTTCAATTTTATTAATTTGAGGTTTTATGACACCCTTACCTATTATGTACCCCAAGTACCGGGCTTCCTCAAGCCCTAGAGTGCATTTTTTTGGACTTGCAGAAAGTCCCGCTTCTCTAAGTGAACTAAGCACTGCCTGTACCTTCGGTAAGTGGCTGTCCCTATCTTCACTGAAGATAATGATATCATCCAAGTATGCCGAAGCATACTGATGATGGGGTTTTAGGATGACATCCATTAATCTCTGAAAGGTTGCTGGAGCTCCAGGCAACCCAAAAGGTAAGCAGACGTACTGGAACAGTCCATCAGGTGTAGAAAAAGCAGTCTTCTCTTTGGCCTTTTCTGTGAGGGGAACCTGCCAGTAACCTTTAGTGAGATCCAGGATGGAGAAGTACCTGGCATGGCCAAGTCTCTCAATTAATTCCTCCACCCTTGGCATGGGGTAAGCATCAAATTTTGATCCCTCATTTAGTTTTCGGAAGTCATTACAGAATTGTAATGAGTCATCCGGTTTTGGTATCAGCATGATAGGGCTTGACCATTCACTGTTGGACTCTTCAATTACCCCGAGGTCTAACATTTTCCTGACCTTCTCAGATATGGCTCGTCTATGTGCTTCTGGGACCCGGTAAGGTTTTAAATTGACTTTTACCCCTCGTTCTGTTACAATATCATGTCTTATGACATTCGTACGCCCTGGTAGCTCTGAAAACACACCCTTATTTCTTTGTATAAACTCCCTGGTTTCTTGTTTCTGGGACTTTGACAGTGAGTCTGACACATACACCTCTGGAAGGGCAATACAAGGGGCACTCACAGCAGTCAGGGTCTCTCTGTCCTTCCACGGTTTAATTAGGTTGACATGGTACAATTGCTCTGGCTTCCGCTTACCAGGCTGGTATACCTTATAATTCATGTCTCCCACTTTTTCAATCACTTCATAGGGCCCTTGCCATTTTGCTAGAAACCTGCTCTCCACAGTTGGGACCAATATTAACACCCGATCACCTGGGTTAAAGCTTCGTACCTTGGCCGACTTATTATATACATGGCTTTGAGCCTCCTGTGCCTGCTGTAGGTGTTCCCTGACTATTGGCATGATGGCAGCGATCCTATCCTGCATTTGGGAGATGTGTTCGATCATACTCCGGTAAGGGGTGGACTCCTGCTCCCAGATTTCCTTTGAGATGTACAGGAGACCACGTGGACGTCTACAATAAACCAACTCAAAGGGCGAGAACCCAGTGGACGATTGTGGAAGTTCCCGGACAGAAAACATTAAATAAGACAAAAGACTGTCTCAGTCTTTCCCGTCCTTATTAACCACCCTCTTTAACATGCTTTTTAACGTCTTGTTGAATCTTTCAACAAGACCGTCTGTTTAGGGGTGATATACAGACATACACAAGTGCTTAATTTACAGCATTTTGCATAACTCCCTAGTGACCTTGGACATAAAGGGGGTCCCTTGATCTGTACGGATCTCCTTTGGTATGCCGGTACGGGAGAACATATAAAACAGCTCTTTCGCAAAAACTTTTGAGGAGGTATTTCGTAAAGAAACAGCCTCAGGGTAATGGGTGGCATAGTCTACGACCACCAATATATATTGATGGCCCCTGGCAGACTTTACTAATGGGCCTACTGGATCCATTGCGATCCTCTCAAATGGTACCTCAATTATAGGTAGTGGCTCCAAGCGGCTCCTGTAATGGGGCATAGGAGCTGTAAGTTGACACTCTGGGCAGGACTTGCAGTACTGTTTTACATCCCCATGGACCCCTGGCCAGACAAACCGTTGGAGAATACGCTCTGTGGTCTTTTCGCTGCCCAGATGACCTCCGAGCACATGCTTGTGCGCGAGGTCCAAGACCATCTTCCTGTATGTCTGAGGCACCACCAGCTGTTCTACAACCTCCCCCCTGACTCTGTCAACCTGATACAGCAGCTCTTGATTTACCGCCACGTGGGGGAACACCTTGTCAACCCCTGGATATTGAGGTTCCCCATTCACAACCTTCACATTTTCCCTGGCTTTCCCTGGTGGTGTCCCGGAGCTGAGCAGTCCCGAAATTATCAGGTGCAATCTCCAGGTAAGGCATACCTGCCACCTCTGCCTGTTCCTTAGTCTCACCTGCAAGTACAGCTAGGGGAAAATTATAATCACTTCCTGTGGTCACCCCTACTGCCTGAACTGTAGCCTCGGGATCAAACGGTTCAGGGTTAACAGGACAAGCAGTAACATCATTATTGATATTTGCAGTACCTGACACATTCTTTCGCCACAAGTCCCAAAATAGGAGGAAGTCTCTCCCCAGGATCATGGTGTGCATAAGGGTCCTCATCACGCCCACCTCATGTGAGGCAACACCACCCAAAGTCTCCAGTTTTACTAGGGCGGTAGGGTACACCTTGGTGTCCCCATGTATGCACAGGACCCCTATAACCTGTCCCATGAATGAGGTAGGGTCACCAGGCTGGCGTGCACTAGTGTGACCAAACTCCCCGAGTCCAGTAGAGCAGTTACCGGGTAGTCGTTCACCTTGATGTGACACAACTGCTGATCAGTTTCTGGCACAGTCTCCGCAGAGTATACAGGCCATGCAAACAAGGACCTCTGCCTAGCTGAGTCACATTCCATAGGCTCTACAGTGAGGGGACAGTTTGCGGCCATATGGCCATTTCCATGACACCGCCAACATATGACCCGGGCCTGGTCACCTTGAGACTCTGGCCTTTGCCGGCCTGTCCATTTGGGACTCTTCCTCTCCACCAGAACCCCCTCTGGGCCACCTCCCTTCGGGACACTCTTTACCCCCATTTGATATGGAACAGTCTTACCAGCCATTCCGGCCGACTTGCTGTTACCGGGGTTGACGCATCCATGAGGCATGGCTTGCAGTAAGTCCTTACATGTCTCTTTAATGTCTGATTGCCCGCATCCTCCACCATATGTGGAGGTTTAGCGTCAGGTAGGCAAGCAGGGCTTCCACAGACAGAGACAGGGACACGGAAATAAGTTCAAGTTCCAGGCGCTGCCTGGGTTTATTAGACAAACTTTAACAGAAAACAAAGCAAGCCTTAACTTTAGGCTAAACAGAAATAAACACCTGCTCGGCTGAGCACTGGCTACACATAGTATTTACCCTTACTAGACTGAAAAGCAGACAGCGTCTGTTAACTCACAGCAGGGTTATCCTCAGAGTGACACCAGCACCAAACACAGGCCTGTAGGTTCAGGCTTTATAGGCCTGAGACCAGCTTCACCTGGTGTGTGGAAGTGGCCACCCACCCTGCTCTTTGACCACTACAAGAAAAGCCGACCCAGACTAAGTGGACTGGAACCGCTACACTAAAGAAGTGTCAGTAACATAGTGTTACTGACACCTAAACTGTCGGCATTCCTTCACCGAGCCCAGGCCTCTTGGTGACACGCATCTGCCCAGGTACTGCTTAAGGCAGCACAGGAGAGTACTCTTGGGGAAATATATCTACCCTCAACTATTCCCCCTGTCACTGTCTCACAATATGTATATATATATATATATATATATATATATATATATTATATTATTATATATATATATCATATTATAAAAGGGATTCAGTTGTTCTTAATTAGTTATTAAGGCACACCAAAACCCAGTAGATTCTACAAAAGTTATGAGCCAATCAGAAGGGTTTTAGACAATATGATGTATTTGTGATATCATGGTCACATGTTTCGTACCAGCTGTCAGAGAAAATAACTGAAAAGGACTTACCTCTTACATATAAAATATGATTGATAGTTATATTATCCAATGAGTAAAGTTCTCAGTTTAATTAACAATATAACTTTGCTATATGTCTAAACTTATTAGTGACTTACCTATTCATCTAAATTAAATGTATGAACTATACCTACTTGCTTGTAGGCAATTCCATCCAGTGAAGTTGCTGTTGCTTTCTTTGAATTTTTCCCCGGTAGTTTAAATTTATTAAAAACTGCTTTAATGAAAAATTCCTTTTTGTTTGTTTTGTTTTGGGTAAAACACCTTTTTTTTTAAATATGTGGGGGGCAAAAAAAAGGAGAATTTGCCACAAGGATACAAACCTATTGTTAAAGGATGAAAGGGAAAAATAAAAAAAAGAGGTTTAGAGTGGGGAAATATGGCTTTGAACTGGGTTTATCATTAAAAATTCTTTCCTCTATGATAAGTAATGCTCGGAAAATCTGTGAGAATTTATGACAAATCGGGGCCCGGCCCTTAGGATTGGCTAAAAATTTTTGTCAGGTTTTTGTTGATTTCTCAAATTCCCTTCTTTTTAAAAACTTTCCGTTTGAATTTAGGAAAATTTTTCGGTTCTGAACAAAGGTCAAATTTTTTGGGGTTTAATTCCCCCGGGAACAAACCCGGTTTTTTTTAATTTTGAAAAAAAGGCTGAAAAAGGGCACAGGGGTTTTCCTTTGGACCCAAAAAACTCGGGGAGGAAAAAAGGGAAACACCCCAAGACATGTGCAAAAACTAAAAGCCCAATAAAGAGCCCCGGGGGGTTTTTGGGGTTGCAAACCCGCATAAAAAAAATCCGGAAAGCCCGCTGGAAAGCTCACATCTCTCTCTGCTTCCCCGGTGCTGCGTTTCCCAGCACCCGGAGATAAAAAACCCCAAAAAAATTTTTTTTTTAAAACCCAGCGATTTTTTGGGGGGTGTACAGCTTTTTTATCAGTATGTTTCCCTTCCCGTTCAAATTTTTTGATTTTGTTGGGGTTTTGGGAAAATTTGAAGTCCAGTTTTGGGGCCCTTTCCCCGTGCATATACATTTTAATGCCATTTGGTCTATGGGGAGCACATTGAATATTCAAAAGGTTTTAAAGCCTGTTTTTGCTTTGTATTCGGGAAAAAAAACCCGCTTTTTTAACACCCACATACCATTTTAATTTTTTTGCTGCTCTTTTCTTTTGGCGCAATTTAACCCAAGGGTTAATTAAGTGGGGTTTTGTGAAATTGTAGTCAGAAAAAGAAACAGTTTTATCAAACGCCAAAGACTAAATTTTTCTTGTTGTTCCTGAAAGCATAATTTTACCCAAAAAAGATTTTTAAGGGTTTTCTGCTTTTGTAGTAAATTTAAAAAATAAACGCGTTTTAACACGCCACATACCATTTAAAATGTTTTGTGTCATTTTTTTTTGGGCAATTTATATAAATTTTTTAAATTAAAAGCGGTTTTTTGGGTGCTATTGTAGTCTTTAAAAGAAATTTTGTTTTTAAAACCCCCCAAAGAGGGGGGGAAATTTTTTTCCCTGGGGGTTCCCGTAGCAAAAATTTATATCCAAAAGGTTTTAAATTTGGCGTTTTTTGTTTTTCTTTTTTGAAACTTAACCATAGCGTTTTAATCCCAACTTTCCATTTAAAATTTTTTGCTGCTCTTTTTTTTTGCGCAATTTATACCCAAAGGGGTTTAAATTTAAGTGTGTTTGTGCTATTGTACCCAGAAATTTTTAAACATTTGTTTTTTAAAACGCCAAAAAATGGGGAAATTTTTTCCTGGATGATTCCTGTAGCTTAAATTTATTTTAAAGGGTTTAAATTTAAAGGGCTTTTGTTTCGGGCTTTTGCAGGAAAAATAAAATTTCCCACGGGTTTTAAAAATTCCCCCAACTTTCCCCATTAAATTTTTTTCCCCGGGTTGTTTTTGTATCCCAATTTTTACCCAAAGGGGTTTCCCCAAGCCGTTAGGGGGGTTTTTGGAGTCAAATACAGGGTTTGGAAAATTTTCTTTATACAGATATCTTTTTTAAACCCAAGTCTGTACATTTTAGAACAAACAGTTTGTCAAAAGAGGGTGGCAGGCTCTTCAATACGAGTGGCAGTCCCCACAAACTTCCGGGACAGGAAAAGGGTCGCACCCCAAAAGAAAGGGGGAAACCGTCCCCGAAAGGGGTCCCTCGCTAAACCCCAGAACCCCGGGGCCCTTTTTAGCGGGCCGTTGGGGACCAAAACCCCAATTTTTTCTTGTTTTTTTTTGACAAGGTCTTTCCACTTTCTCCAGAGGGACATTTTGCCCAAACCCAGCCAAAGTCGGTTTGGGACATAAAGCCCAAAAAACCTTAGTTGGGCCCAAGGGGCCCGGGGAAAAGGGGAAACAGTTTGGGGCTCTCCCCCTGTCCTCAAACCCCCCCTGCCCCGCCCCGGGTCCCCCCACCCAGAGATTACTAGTGGTCTGGGTTCAGACGCCACTAAAACAGCGGGGAATGAAAAAAATTTTGAGGCAGTCAGCAGCTATTTTGGGCAGCAAAAAAAAGGGGGGGCCCGATATCCCCTGGTTTTGCAGTAGGCGTTCAAAAAGTATGGATTTTGGAAAGAAAGGCATGGGAGGTCTTTTTTGGGGTAAAAGGTCAGCCTTGCAAAACCAAGCCCCTTTGAGGAGGCCCGCATTTGGAAGATAAAAAAAATAATCAAATGTTTGGATGTACCCGGGACTCCCTTTTGGGGAGCGGGGTTTTGAAGAAAGGGGGCCTTCACATTGTCAGGAAAAAGGAACGCCCGCTTGTGCGTCGGGCCGGGGGGTTTGCACCCAGCAAGGGGGTTAGTGTGGCCGTAAAGCCCAAGCAGGATAGCAGCATTTGCGGGGGTCGGGGCCAAAGGGGCCACGGGGTAAAAACCCGCTTCGAGGCCAAAAAAAATTTGGGGGCCAAAGGGGGTTTTCCGAGGGGCACGGCGTTTAGTAGTCATCATGGGGGAGTGTTGGGGGTTTTAAATCGGTTTACTCGGCGGTGTGGCTTTCCCTTTTTAAAGACACCGGGGGAGCCGAATATGGGATATTTAGAACCCTTGTGGGCAAAAAATTTGAAGCGGGCCGGGGACCCTAACGTTGGGCCCTGGCCCCGTCAACACATGAAAGCATCCCAAACCCCCGGTTTGGCCCGGAAAAAACCGGGGCTCAGATTTGGTGGTCCATCCTCCCCGCCGCACAAAACGCACAAAAGCGCCCAGGGGCACGCATGCCTTTGCACCATTCAAGGCCCCACCCCTCTGCAAAGGGAGCTTTTTCTCTTTCCCGGGTTTCCAAAAGCCCTGTCCTCGCAAACCCCAAGGGTTCCCAAGAAAGTCTTCAACTTCGTTTGAAAAGAGAAAACGAAATGCATTCCAAACCACCCAAAAAGGTGCAGAAGCAAACTTTTGCCCCTGTTCCAATTTTTTTTGGTCCCGGGGGGCCAAGCCCCCCTCCCTTTCCAAATGGTAAAATTTGCCCCCTTTTCCGGGGAAAAAACAAATGGCTTTTTCCGGGAGCCGAATGGAGGGGTTCCGGGCCCGTTTTTTTCTTTTCCAAAAAAGGGCAGCCCAACCCCTTCCCACAAATGTTATAAAAAGGGGGGGCCGGGCCCCCTTTGAGCCTTATGGGTTTTTCCTTCCAAGGTGCACCCCGCTTTAGAGTGTGGGAGCTGTAACTACTTTCGGGGCCCGGGACGTGTCCTTTACGCCCACTGGGTGGATTTTCCCCTTTTTAGCCCAGCCACACAAACAACTTGGCCCCCCAGGGCCCACCCCTCAAATCCTCCATTTTTCCAAAATGCTCCCTCCTGCGCCAATGTCCCCCCCTTCCCCTTTCCACCCCCCCCTCCCCCAAATCTCAGCCCCCCAAAAGTGCTGCTCCATCATATCACATGTGTAAGGCCCCAGGGGGGTCACGCGGGTTCTACCCCTGGCTTGCCTGGGTTCAAAACGAAGTCACACGGGAGAGGAACTGTCCCGCGTCATGCGAAGAAATCAAAATTGTGTGGCTTTCTCCGCCCCAACTGCAAAGGGAAAACCATGGTAAAGGACTTTTGGAGGAACTTAGTGTCCCGCGCCCCGAGGGGATGGTTGTGGGGCCCTGCTTTGGGGGCGAATTTTTTTAAAATCGGGTTTGTAAAAAGGGTTTTCCCTGAAGTCTTCCACCCGATCAAGATTTGAAATGGCCGGGAAACTGTGCTTTAATTTCATCCTTTCCCTTAAAACCCGGCAAACCTCTTTGAGTTGAAAAGGGGCCCCCAGAAGGGCCCTCCCCCAACACATGCTGTTTTGCGATGTTTCCCCCCTTTGGGGAATTTTCCAAAGCCTGAAACCTTTTGGGACCGCCGTATAAAGAGAGAAAGTCCATTAAAAATTTTTTTGATGATTGGGGGAAAGACAGGAGGACTCCCCGGGTTAAATTTTTGATGTCAGCCAGTGGCAGCTCATGCTAAACACCCGGGGCCCCCTTGCTGAGGCCAATTGAGGGGGCCCAAATTTATTTGTCCATCGCCAGGACTAGGGGATGAATAAGTCTTTCCCAAAGTTCATGTCCTGAAACAAAAATTGCTAAAAAATCTGTGGGGCGGGGTAATTGGAGAGGGGGCAAACTAATCCGTGGCCAAAATGCCCGGTGGGGACTAAAATTTTTGGGGAGGAGGAGGAAAAAGGAGCACAAGCATTGTTTGGGGGAAAAATTAGGGGTTTTTTTTACCCGGTAACAACCCGGGGAGCAAGAGCAGCGGGAGGAGGGGGCGGGGAAAGGTCCCTCGAGTCACTTGTGCAAAAGGGGCCCCGCAGCATGCTGATTTTGGCCTGGTTAGAAACACCGAAAAGCCACCACCCGGGCAAAGGATGACTTCCGGGCTCTCCACCCTTTTGGGCCCTCGCTACCGGTCCAAAATGGGGTCCTTTTTTCCCACTGCTGAGAGGGGGGGACAAATTTTAAAATACTTTTGAGAAATCCCCCGGGTAGTCATTTGGCCGCGCCTATTTTGCAGCATGGTCCACCTCTGACGGGGGGCCCGGGGGGTTTTTCCCTCTTTTCCCTCACGGTACCACTGCCGGGGCTTCTGTGGGGGGTTTGGGGGGGTTAGGGCGTACCAGCTCCTTTAAGCAGCAACCTTTTCTGGAGTCGTGATGAGCTTTTCCTTCACCCCCCCAAGTGGGGGGGCCATCCCCCAAAAGCACAGTACCAGGACCTGGGGCAGCCCCCAAAAACCCAAAAAAGGTGGTTCGCTAAATTTTGGACAGCCTTCCACCCCACATAGAAGATCTGCTGGACAATGGGGCCCAAAAACTGAATTTGGGGCCCTGGAAAACTTGTGATTTTGGGCGGGTGGAGAAGCTGCCCCTGCCCCCGTATTGTGGCTTTTAAAGGGGGTGTTCATGCGGGGGGGGCCATCTTTTTACCCCGTAGAACCGCTTGTCCCCCGGGGGAAAATGGGGAACGACTGCCCTTTGTCATGAAAAAACAGACGTGGATGGGCCCAGATCTCCCCCCCCCCAATGCCTTGGGCATCAGATTACATCACCATGAGGGCCTCCCCAAAATTTTGAGAATTTGGAATCTGGATTAAAAACAAAACCTGCCTCACCCACTTTTCTGATGCCGCCCTCGCCTGATCCAAACACATCTGTGCCATTTTCTCCATTTTTCCTACCCCAAACAAAATCCCGGGGGACGGGTTTAATTCCCAAAACCCACCCCCAAACCCCTTTTCCCTTTTGGCCACTCTATGCCCCTTCATGCTGCTCCCTGGTTGGGTCCCAATGACCCCCAACCATTTGTTCATGGGCCCAATCTCTGGCCCATGCTGCTGCTGTTGGCGCTGCGGTCACACCAAAACCCCACCCTGTCTTTGGGCCACCCCTCTGATTTTAAAGGGCGCGGGGCTGTGGCGGGCTCCCCGGGACCTCCACACCCCTGTTATTTTTCCACTCTGTGGCCTACTCCGGTTTTTGCCCCCTTTCCAGAATGTTTAGGGCCTGTTTTTGCCCTAAACCCAGCTGCCGTGACCTCCCCCAACTTTCTTTGTGCCACTGTGTGCCCTCAGGGCGGGCTGCTGTAGCTGCTGCGTGACCTCTACCTCGTCTTGTGCACTCTGTGGCCTACTCCTGTTTTCTCCACCTCCAGAATGTCATTTTTGCCCTGTGTGAACTCTTTCGCTGCTGCTCGGGCCCCGTGTTTTCCCCAACTTGCCCTTTGTGCCCACTCTGGGGCCTACTCCTGTTTGGCCAACCCCCAAAAAACCTGTCATTTGACCCTACTGACCTCATGAAAGCTGTTTTGGGATGCTTCACCCCCAAACTGATAAATTGTGCCCCCTTCTCTGACCCCCAATCTGCTGCTGCTGGGTTGATGCCTTCCCTCCCACTTTGTCTTTTATGCCCTGTCGCCCTCTTATCTGTTTCGGGCTGCTGCCCGGCCCCCCAAAAAACTTGTCTAAACTGGGTGACCTAAATGCGCTGGGGGCTGCGGGCCCAGTAAACCCCCCCACCCTCGGTTTTTTGTGCCCCTCTGGGGCCCTACTCCTTTTTTGTCCCACCTCCACACCTTCTTTGTGCCCTTTTGGGGCCCTCCCCTTTTTTTTTCTCCCCTCCAGGAATGTCATTGTGCCACTGTTTTTAACCCTTTTAGGGCTGTGCGCTCCCCGGGGTTTCCCAAAACCCCTTTTGTCTTTGGGGCCACTCTGGGGCCTACCCCTTTTTTTTTGCCAATCCCAACAACCTGTTTTTTATGAACACTATTTTGACCCCCAATCCCAGTTTGCATGTTAAATGTTTCACCTCCACACTAAAGTCATTGTGCCAATTCTCGGGACCTCATGCGTTGGGTTTTGCTGCCCACCCCACTCTGTGTCTTTTTTGCCCCCAAGTCTGCCCGCAAATGCTGCTTGTGGTGCTGCCTTTTGCCCTCCACCCCTTTTTCCCAATTGCTCACTGTGGCCCTTTCTTGGTGCTGGGGGCGTTTGCCCGTGTACCCCACCTCTGCCCATTGGTTCCCATTTTTCTGGGGCCCCTACTCCTTTTTGTCCCAAACCTTTCCCACTCTTTTCATTGTGCCACTCGTGGGCCTACTTTTTGGGTCCCTTTCCTCCACATTTCTCTCATTGTCCCCAACTCTCCTGAATCATGTGGCTGTACTGCTGCGGTAAACCCCCAAACTCGGGTCATTTTTCCACCTGGGCCCTTCTCTTGTTTTTGCCACCTCCAGAATGTCATTTTTCCACTGTGGACCTCATGCTGCTGCTGCCGTAAATTCCCCCCACTCTGTCATTGTTCCCACCTGGGGGCCTTATTTCCTGTTTGTGCCCCCTCCCAATTGCCCAATTTTTGCCACTCTTGACCTCATTGCTACGGGTTTGGGTTGCCGTCCAACCCCCACCTGTGTAAATTGTGCCATTCTCTCCCTCTTCCCTGCTGCTGTGTTGATGCTGTCACCCCACACTTTTTCCTTTGTGCCAATGTTGACCTCATGCTGCTGCTGTGGCTGCTGCCGTGACCTCCACATTCTGTCATTGGGGGCCAATCTCGGGACCCCCATGGGGCCCGGGTGGCTGTGCCTTTCCCCTTCCACCTTGTCATTGTCCCACTCTGTTGCCCCCCTTTTTTTTGCCCCTCCAAATGTCTTTGTCCCAAAGCCCTGACCCTTTTTTGCGCTGCTGCCGTAACCCCACATTTCTGTCTTTGGTGCCACTTGTGACCTCTTGTGCTGTTGGGTTTCTCCCATGACCCCCCTCTGCCCATTTTTCCACTGTCCCCCAAGAAACCTTGGAGTTTACGTGGAAAAGGGGGCCCAGGGGGGCCCCCTAAAACACTTCCCGCACTGGGCCCACAGCATGTTGATTTGCCCCCCTAGGAACGCCAAAATAGAAACCAAATGGGGGGAAGAGGGATGACTTTTTTGGCTTCCACCCTTTTTTGGCCCCTCGCTCCCGGGCCCAAAAATTTTGGGAGCCTTTTTTCCAGGCTGAGGGGGAGGAAAAACTCAAGTACATAGAGAAATTCTCCGTAGTCAGTTTGCTAACGTTCCAAAACCATTTTTTGGCCCAAAGGCCCCTTTCCCTACCCCCTTTTAAGCTTCTTCTTTAAAAACCTAAAAAAATTTTCAAAGGATTTTTTTAAATAATTTAAATGCGTTGGGTTTATTTCCGTTTTTTGGTGCAAAATTTTGTTTAAAAATGCGCGTATGGAATTGAAGGAGCCCCCCAAACTACGGGGAAAGGTTTTAGGTGTTATTTTGCATTCGGGGGCCATTTTGATAATTTATAAAAAAAGGAAATAGTGAACCCAAAAGGGCAAAATGTCAAAAGGGTTTTTGGATAAGCTTCTTCAGTGTGAAGAATGTGAATCGAAAAGGGCCCCAAAATTTAAAGAAAAGGAAAAAACCGCCCCGCCCCTCCTTGAGCCTGTCGTATTTTCCCTTTGTCCCGGGTCCCCTTTCCCTCCATCCCTTGCCACGACCCTTGCCGGGATTTCCTGCCCCTTTCCCCGGGCCCCCGCTCTGATTTTGCCTTTTGTTTTTTGTACCTCGCTTCACCTCGGCTGCCAACGCAAGCAAGTCCATCAGGGGAAAAGGGCCCTGGAAGGATTTCCCGCCGCAGCAACCCACCCCGGCTTGCGGTGGGCTCTGGGGGAAAAAGGGGGACCTACTTAGTTTCCCGCCCGGCATGGCTTTTGTCATCTTTTCCCCCCCCCTTTAATGTGGTTTTTTTGATGCTATCTTAGGACCCTTACCCTAAGCTTTTTTTTTTCCAGTGGCACCCCCAAAGTTTTTAAACAGGCTGCGTAAAGGCCCCCGCTTCTTTTTTTTGGCCCATTTTTTGCCCCTGTAAGTGCATAGGGAATTTTAGAGGGAAATGATTCTAAGAGCGGCGGCAGTCATGTGCGTGTCATACTAAAACACAGCATTGTATGAAGACCAAACCAAGCTCCCTCTGCATATTAAAGCATGACACAATGTTCTACAGCACCCTACAGGCTCTCTGCAGCCAGAAAATAGCTGTTTTTTTAAGTACTTCGGGACAAAACGGATTTTGTCGGAAAATTTGGCGAAGTCGGCGAATCGAATTTTTGAGAAATTCATCCATCTCTAGTAATTACACATTAGAAAGGTATCTTTATTCTTAAATGTGATTTTGTTAGTCAAAAGAGAAATTCTGTCTGTTATCCTGGCATATGCCCTATGGAGTAATTATTTCAGATAACCTTGTGCCAGGAATTTGTGGTACAGATAGTCACATTGTGCTCAGACACTTCATCCAAACAATGGTGTCTGGCTCTGAGGTATCGTCCTACGGGAATGACATTCTTTAGTGATGGTGGATTCCAACATTTCCAATAAAGGAAACTGTAAATGTTTTTTATGAAAGATAATATATTCACTAATGACCTTACACATGGATTGCACAGTAGAATATCAATTATTTCAGATGATACTAAGCTCTGTAAAGACGGCTTCGGGGGGACATAATAAATATGCATAAATATATTAAAGGTAAATACAAAGACCTCTCCCAAGGTCTATTTATACCTAGGATTGTATCTAGAACAAGGGAGCATCCTCTGCGTCTTGAGGAAAGAAAGTTTCTACATAGACATAGAAAGGGATTCTTTAGTGTAAGAGCAGTAAGACTGAGGAACTCTCTGCCAGAGGAACTTGTCATGGTGAATTTGCTAACAAAATTCAAAAAGGACCTGGATGTATTTCTAGTGTGCAGTAATATAACAAATTATAGTGACTAGTAGAGATGGGTGAATTTCTCTGCCAAAATTCATTTCAACCCGAGTTTATTCGCGGCGAATCGCATTAAAAACAGCTATTTCATGGCTACGGAGAGCCTGTAGGGTGTTGGAGAACATTGTGCCATGCTCAAATATGCAAAGGGAGCGTGGTTTGGTCTTCATACAATGCTGTGTTTTAATATGACACGCAGAGAATAGCCGCCGCTATTCGAATCGCTTCACATTTCACTTCTCTGCGTAGTTACAGGGGCAAAACTGACCAAATAAGTGTCAATGCAGCCTGACATGGTAATGTCAGCGCCAGCTGGAAAGAACCGAGCTGAGGGCTAAGATCCTACTATAGCATCAAAGAGCGCATTTCTTTTACACCGACATCAGATGATTCCACAGATTATGACAGAACCTGCTCTGTTAAACGCTGATACATGTAGAGCTCCCCCCCCCCCCGAAAGAGTGGAGAGAGTGTCGCTAGTATTTTTGCGCTGACGTCACTGATCATGTTTCCCTTTCTTTCATCCGTCAGTGTCCGCTTTCAATCGGTTAATAATCCATCAACATCGCTAAAGCCAAAAAGAAACAGGAGTTGATCCAAAACAGAGATGACCAGTAAATGGGATATTTGCATGTCTTCTGTGTTCAATATCCACTCCTACTTTTGGCTAGACAATCCTGATCCTTCCCGTTCCTTCTGACAGATTAAAAGAGAGGAAAACCAAACATAGTGGAAACGTCATAGAGTGGTGGAGGGTGGAAACAGCATTAGGAAACCACAAGGTGTTCAAGTGAGACAGTGATCAGCATGTGTAGGCCACAGAGTGGCACAGTCACAGAGTATGGAGGTGGCAGCAACATCACTAGACCACAGAGTGGCACAATGACAGATTGAGGAGGTGGCAGCAACATGAGTAGGCCACAGAGTGGCACAGTGACAAAGTGTGGAGGTGGGTGGCAATACCAGTCCCTGGTAAAGATGGTAGGTGGCAGATGGAGCAGCTGGCAGCAGATGTGTGGCATCAGGCGAGTGGCAGCATCAGAATAATAGCTAAGGCAGGTAGCCAGAAGAATCCAGACTCATTTCTCAGTCTTTTGATGAGGCGTCATGGCTGATCTAATCTGATGCATAAAGCATTGGTGTGTGGAAATCCTGGCCCATTCACACCTGATTCATCTTGACAAAGGTGAGTCTCTCCATATTTGAGGTGGACAAGCGAGTTCTCCTTGGGGTAACTATGGCCCCCGCCGCACTGAACACCCGCTCTGATGCCACACTACTGGCCGGGCAGGACAGCTTCTCCAGTGCAAACTCGGCAAGTTGCGGCCACACATCCAGTTTGGCTGCCCAGTAGTCCAGCAGATCTTCTATGTGGGGTGGCAGAGTGCTGTCCAAGTAGGCCACTACCTGCTGGTTCAGGGTCTGCTCCAGGTCCTGCTGCTGCTGAGTACTCTCCTCACTAGGCGGGTGAAGAAAGCTGCTCATCAACGACTTCAGACTTAGGCTGCTGCTGATGGAGCTGGTACTGCTCCCACCCCTCCACCTCTTCACAGCAGCCATGGCAGTGGTACGTGAGCAATGAGGAACCCCCCAATCAGACCTGTCAGAGGATGGATGATGGCACACATAGGCAGCATCCAAATGACTACATAGGATTTCTCTATCGTACGTGAGTTTCTCCTCCCTCTATGGCATGTGAAAAAAAGGCTCCCATTTTGGACCGGTAGCGAGGGTCCAAAAGGGTGGAGAGCCAGAAGTCATTCTCTGCCGGATGGTGACTATTCGGCTATCACTAGCCAGGCAAATCAGCATGCTGCGGGCCTCCCTGCCTTCATCTCCACTGTATACTGCCACGGTGTGTCTGGGTCATCTGCCTCGTCTTCCTCATCTCCCTCTACCTCCTCTAGCTGCTTCTGTTCCTCTTCGCTGTCACCTGAGTAGAAAAGCCACTCATTTCGCCAGACACTGCTTGTGCTCCAATGTCCTCCTCCTTCTCCTCCAGTTCAGCCCCCAACAGACTCCCGTGGCCGTGAGATGTAGTCGCTACGTCTCTAGTCCCCTGACCAGACAGATTTTGCAGCATCTGTTCCAGGATATGAAGCAGTGGAATTACGTTATTCATCCTGTAGTCCTGGCGATGGACAAATAACATGGCCTCCTCAAAGGGCCTGAGCAAACGGCAGGTATCACGCATGAGCTGCCACTGGCTGACATCAAAATTACACAGGGAATTACTCCTGTCCACTTGGACTATCAAATAATCGTTAATGGCCTTTCTCTGTTCATATAGTCAGTCCAACATATGGAGGCTGGAATTCCAACGGGTGGAAACATCGCATATCAGCCTATGTTGGGGGAGGCCGTTCTGCCGCTGCAGCTCAATTAGGGTGTGCTTGGCTTTGTAGGAATGGATGAAGTGCATGCACAGTTTCTTGGCCATTTTTAGAATGTCTTGCAGATGGGTGAAAGACTTCAGAAACCTTTTGACAACCAGATTGAACACGTGCGCCATGCAGGGTGCATGGGTCATTCCTCCTCGGTGCAGCGCGGACACCATGTCCCTTCCATTGTCTGTCACCATGGTTCCAATTTGCAGTTGTCGTGGAGAAAGCCACATATTGATTTCATGTTGCATGACGCGGAGCAGTTCCTCTCCGGTGTGACTTCGTTCGCCCAGGCAAACCCGGTGTAGAACTGCGTGATATGTGGTATGATGGAGCAGCACTTGTACTGTCCCTGACTGTAGTTACAGCTCTACACGTCTGAGCTGCCATGCACCTTGGAAGACACCGATAGGCTCAAGGACTGGCCCACTTTCTGTTCTACATATTTGTGCAGGGCTGGTACTGCCTTTTTCGGAAAAAAAAATTAGGGCTTGGGACTCTCCACCATGTTTCAATAAAGCAAACCAATACAACCACCCAACTGCTCGTAAGGCTGAGCCTACACACTGTCTGGCCCCCTTTCATATCCAGATCACTCTCCAAGATTGCAATACATCACAATAAATCACCAAAAACGAGAGTCTAGGATCACAATATATCAAAATCTTTATTAATCCAAAAATATTAAAAACATAAAAATATGAGGTAGACACAAGGTCACCAAAAATACAAAACAAGTTGACCATATATCCACGCTAACCTCAGTACAAATAGATTACATTTTAGGTATATATTACCAAAATATTGTAAAGCGTTCCATACCGCATATATTATCTTAACAAATCATAGATGTAACTAATATCAAATGTATAATTATCCTTATTACTGCAAAAATATGAATACAAGGTAAGGAATAGCACCAAAAGGAATCTACACAAAATACACCAAGGCAATATTAACCAATAGGAGGGTAGCTGAAAGAGTACAACTTATAACCCCAACGCGCGTTTCACGTTTAGATAGCTTCCTCAGGAGGTGATAACTATGCCTCCTTCTTGCAGTGTTTAAATAATGCTGTTCAATTGAGTGTTCTCGGCGCAGGCGCCATGTTCGGAGGGAAGGCGTCCTTTGCCCCATTTCCGGCAATCCCACGCTACTGTGCATGCCCGGAGGAATCAATCTCCCGGACATGCGCATAGCGTGAATGGATGCTGAAGCGGTTGCCGGCACCAATTCCCCACACGGGGCATGCGCACAACTTCAGAATAACCTCAAACCATAGGACCTATACAATGTTACCAGGTAATGTCCCTCCTATAGATGAATTACATTAAAGAAACACTAGTAGCAATTTACAGACTATTACCACCATCTGTATCATGTCTTATAAAACAAACATTGCTTATTGGTTGAGAACTACAGAGAATGGATAGATACATGTATAACAAACTACTGGATCAGCATCATTAATAACACATACTAAATGGCATCAGATGTATTCATAAAGACATCTATAATGTTTCTTTGTCTCGAAGTATCCGATGCCAAAAAAATCCAGTATTAACAGTCTCATGTTGCTGTGATGTAGTTGTTTAGATCCATTTCTCCAAACATCGGCAATATTTTATCATAGACCATATCAGGTGCCTCATAATATATCAACGGATCACAGCTATTAAACAAATGAAGAAAAAGAAAAAGTTAAAAACCAATAAAAACCAAAAATAATGTAAAAAGAGATCATCAAGTAAATCAAATCATGAGAAGAACAGAAAGACACATCAAGAGGACTTTATGTAAGCATCATAAAAATGATGCAAAACTCAGTTTTTCAGTCCCACTGGAGCCATAGCATTAAAGGCCACAATCCATTTAGTTTCCTTCTGTTCAAGGGCTTTCATAGCATCCCCACCTCTAATCCCTAGGTGGACTACATCAATACCACGTACCTTTAATAATCCTGAATTGCAATCATGATATTTCAAGAAGTGCCTTGGCAGATATTTTAATTGACTGACATCTTCCATATCCCTTGCTGCTGTTATATCTCGTACATGTTCCCGTACCCGCACCTTTAGTTCCCGTGTGGTTATTCCAATATATAATTTAGAGCATGGACAACATTCCATATATACCACGTTCTTCGTGTGGCATGTAATATAGTGTCGGATTTTGTATTCACGAACACCATCTGATGTCTGAAAGACATCAGTCCTGGTCATGTTGCAACATGCAACACACTTACCACATGGGAAAAAGCCTTTTGTTTTGTTTTGGGCCTCTAGTGCTAAATGGGTTGCGGTTTTGAACTATGTAATGGCTCCTAATCAAACAATCATGCAAGTTAGGGGCCCACCGTGCAGTCAATAAGGGATAGTCAGAAATGTCTTTTGTCAGAATCGGGTCAGTTTTTAACACATCCCAGTGTCTGCCACTGTTGGTTGTACGTTTTAATAAAACGAGTACTCCCTTCATTTCTTTTTTTTACTGGATTGTAATAATTGATTTCTCGGGGTTCTCTTAACTCTCACATATGCCTTTTTCGTCATCATTCCAGTATACCCTCATTGTAAAATCTTTCTTTCAGATCCATTGCTTGATGTTCAAATTTAGAATTTGAAGAACAAATCCGCCGCATACGTAGAAATTGTCCAGTAGATATGGCTCTAATAGTTGAAGGGTTGTGGAAGGAAGAAGCATGAAGTAAGGCATTCACAGATATTTCCTTGTGGAAAACATCTGTTTGTATCATATTCCTTTGATCTATTTCAATGGATATATCCAAGAAATCAACCTTCCTTGTATCTGCCTTAAAAGTAAGTTTGATATTCAAACAATTATTGTTCAAATGTTCCATGAACAGTGCCAGATGGGTCATCGACCCGTGCCATAAAAATAGCATTCATCGATGTACCTCAGCTAGCACTGCACATGATCAACTCCAAAAGCAGTTTCCTCCTGTAATATCTGTCTTTCCTAGTTGCCTAGAAACAGATTTGCATAAGCCGGGATGCATGCCGTGCCCATAGCTGTCCCCTGGCATTGAGTATAAAAATTATCCTTGAATACAAACACATTATGTGTTAGTATAAATCTTAAAAGTTCAAGAATCAAATTACTAAGATCCAGATCCAGTCCATCTTCATGGCGAATACTCATATATAGTGATTCAACGTCTGCTGTCACTATGTACATACCAGACTCTGCATGGATCCCTTCAATCCGCCTTAATAAGTCCATTGTGTCCTGTACATAAGATGGTAATAACTCAACAATTGGTTTCAAATAATGATCTATAAATTTACACACAGGGTCACACAGTCCCCCTATTCCAGACACAATCGGACGTCCAGGTGGATTGATGGGATCCTTATGTATCTTCAGAAGGAAATACTAGGTTGGGATCTTTGGAGTTTTAACTAACAAGTTCTCATAGATCTTTTTGGGAATAATACCTAACTGAAAGGCCTTGTCCAAGATATCTCTCAACTCCTTTAAAAAATGTATCCATAGGATTGAAATTAATCTTTCTATATGTCTGTTTATCTCTTAATTGATGTGATGCCTCCTTCTAATATTTGTGAACAGGCCAGACCACCACGTTTCCACCCTTGTCCGCTGGTTTAATTATCACATCCTTCATATTCTGTAGCTCTTCAGGATGTAGACTGTCAGGACGAGGAAGTCACCTGTGATGATGATGATGTTGATAATGACATTGTGGATCCAACGTGGTCTTTTCAGCAGCGTTTGCTTGCGAGCGCCTCATCAGTGGACGAGGAGGAAGATGATGAGGAAGTGTCCGTATGGGTCCGGCCTCAGAAAGGGAGAGGGCGGTTGCACAAGTCCACTGACATTAATCTGCCAGCCATGGTCAGTGGTGGCAACGGAAACACCGCTACTAGGTTATCACCCGTCGAAGAGGTCCGGGACCTGTGAAGCCTGTGCCCTTTTCGCTCAAGCCTCAGGTTCGCTGAGCGACGTTATATGCCGGATTTGCCATCAACGCACCAGTAGAGGCAAGAATCTAAAGTGTTTAACCACCAAGACCAAGCATTCCTCTGCTGCCCATGTCCCGCAGCGGCATGTGCAAGGATCAGCCCCAGTGCCACACACCGTCGCCCGATTACCACCACCACCACCAGAGACACAGCCTACCCCTTCTCCTTCCACCAGTTTGACCTGCACGCCATACAGCGGCCAGTCTAGCAGCCAGCTATCCGTGTACCAGGTGTGGGAGCAGAAGAAACGCTTTAACCCCAACCATCCCAAAGCCGAAAAGCCTGAATGTCGGCATTGCCAGGCTTTTGGCCTTGGAAATGTTGCCTTTCCGCCTGGAGGACACAGATGGGTTCCACCATGTCATGGCCCTTGCCTGCCCCCAATAACAGATGCCGTGCAGGCATTTCTTTGCCCGAAAAACCGTCCCTGCCCTGGCCAGCCACATGTCAAATAAAATCTCCAGCGCATTGGCTGCATCTGTGTCCAGCAAAGTCCATCTGACCACCGATACATAGACTTGTAAGCACGGTCAAGGCCGCTACATCTCTGTGACAGCTCACTGGGTGGATCAGCCCCAGTGCCACACACCGTTGCCCGATTACCACCACCAGAGACATAGCCTACCTCTTCTCCTTTCACCAGTTTGACCTGCACGCCATACAGCGGCCAGTCTAGCAGCCAGCCTTCTGTGTAAAAGGTGTAAGAGCAGAAGAAACGCTTTCACCCCAACCAAAAGCCTGAATGTCAGCATTGCCAGGCTCTTGGCCTTGGAAATGTTGCCTTTCCGACTGACGGACACAGATGGGGACACAGAGCCTTACTCGCCATCAGATCAAGAAGACCCGACAGTTTCCCAAAGGTCTAGGACTTCGTTAGGTGGTGGTTCGGGGTCCAGGGCTGATGCAGCGTGGCACTTCAGCTCTCAGGGTACAGCATCTGAGGCAAGTCAGGGCTGTGTTGATGCTGAGGAGAAGGAAGCGGAGGATGAGGCATGGCTGGACACCAATGGTACCGATGTCCCTGCCTTGGAAAGAGGTTAGCACGGATTTGATGCAGAGGAGGAAGACGAGGAAGATCTGTTTAGTGCTCCTCGACCCCGAGGCTTGGGTCATCCTGGCTGCATCTCTCACATGAGTACTTGGATGCTCCATTTCCTACAACATGATCCACACATCAAGGCCATCAAAATGAACAGCAGTTATTGGGTGGCCTTGATCCACGTTACAAAGCGAAAGTCAGCACTTTTCTTTCACCCACACAAATTGACAGTAGAATGCAGGAATTGGAGACTGTGCTCATTGATCAACACGAGACATCTGTTGTGTCTGCTTCACATTCTAATGTCATGGTAGAACAACATCAGCAACGTGACAGGAGTAGAGTGGCAAGTAGTCTTAGCGGCAGCAGCAGGCATTGTGGCAGAAGCCTAATGGGTGACCTCTGGCAATCCTTATTTACCACCTCATCAATGCCTGTAATACAGGGCACAAATCAGACACACAGAGATCGCCTTAAGATCATGGTCCATGACTATCTGCGTCTCAACACCTATGTTTTTGGACATGTTCCGTACCCAATCAACTTCTATGTATCCAAAATGGATTAATGGCCTGAGCTTGCTCGGCATGCCATAGAAGTGTTATCCTGCCCAGCAGCCAGCGTCATCTCGGAGTGGACCTTCAGCACAGCTGGAGGAGTGATAACAGACAAACGTATCTGGCTTCCACTGAGAATGTGGATCGTTTGACTTTTATCAAGATGAATCAGGCGTGGATCTCTGATGATGTTGTTGCCTCAGTTGCCGAGGTCACTGATTAGTAGCCAGTCTACTTCACATTCCTCTTGAAAAGGAAATGGTCCTCTTAAAAAAAAATTAAAAAAATACTCATTTCTTACTGCAAATTGTATTCACAGTGTCCAAAAGGTCATTTTGCTGGTTAGGAGACTGTAAAAGACACCAATGCTACACGTTTTCGTTAAAAAACCTTATACCAGTTACTCATTTCTTCATGAAAACTTTTAGCAGTGTTAAAGGTTTTGGGGTCATGGTGCTGTAAAAAACAGCTATAAACCAGGTCCTTCGGTAAAAAATGTGGTTTCTAACAGGCAAAAATTCTTCACAATTTTTAAAAGTGTCTGAAAGGTAATTTTTCTAATTTTTGGGGTCAGGGTGCTGAAAACAAACAGCTATAATCCAGGTCCTATTGTAAAAATGTTGTTTGTAACAGGCAAAAAATCTTCACATTTTTAAAAAAGTGTCCGAAAGGTAATTTTTCCAGTTTTTGGGGTCAGGATGCTGTAAAAAACAGCTATAATCCACCAGGTCCTATTGTAAACAATGTTGTTTCTAACAGGCATTTCTTCACAATTTTTAAGTGTCCTAAAGGTCAGTTTTCCCTCTTTTGGGGTCATGGTGCTGTAAAAAACAGCGTGAAAGACAACTATAATCCAGACCCTATTCCAAAACATGTTTGTTTTTTTTTAAGTTGCTGCTTTTGCTGTCATGCTGCTGGAAAAGACAGTGATATTCAAGGTTCTATTCAAATAAATCTTGTTTCAAATACTCATTATTTCCTGTTAATTATATTCTCTGTGTCCATAAGGACATTTCTGCTGGTTTTGGGGTCAGGCTATTGTGAAAGGGATGAAAGGGGTACAAATAGGGCATTACTTCGGTAAGTGGCCCTCTGCCTTTGTCAAAATACTGGCGCATTTACAAAAAGGGCGAAATTATGAACTTTAAGGGTATGGGCACCATAGAAAAAGGCATGTCACCTAAATGCTATCATGGCAATACTGCCAGGATCTACAATGTTAAACAGCATGCTGGTGGTATATTTGTGAACACACATATGAATGGTAAAATCCTTACCACAAGAATCAACGTTCGTGTGGAGCACATTTGTCACCCCAAGAGCAGAGAGAGTTTCCTCCAGCGCGTCCAGGAAAACGAGAGGAAGAAAAAGGAAGCCAAGGAAAAGGGCACCTGGGTGGAACTGGAGCGTCCACCAGCGTTTCCAAGTGAAGCCCACTTTGTATGCACTCACGGAAAGGAACCTGAACTCCTAGAGCCCATTCACGACGAGTTTATGTGACAATATCAATTGCAAAATATTCCATTGTTTCTGAAACATAAGAATGTAATGGTGCTACATCAGACTTTTTCAAATTTCATATGTAGGTCCAAGTGCTCTCGTATAGGCATACATTTCTCAATTGCTACCCAGGTCTTGACTGTCTTCTGATGATGGCTAGAGGTCTTAGCTCACAGTTGCGGCATTCGCACTCTTCTTCGGCCCGACTGTCAGCGTTGCTGTGTCATCTGGACCTCCCCGTCATCTGTCTTCATTTCTTCTTGTAAATTTTATTGCGACTGTGCATAAGGGCTTTTTGTCTGGTATTTGGGTCATGCTGCTATAAAAGACAGCAATAGTCAATCTCCTATTCAGAAAACTCTTGTTTGAAGTATTAATTTCTTCTGCCAATTTTTATTCTGATGGTCAGTAAGGGCATTTTTCTGGTTTAGTGGTCAGGTGACTGTAAAAGACACCAATAGTAAAGGTCGTATTGAAAAAAAGCTTATTTCACATACTGATTTCAAATTTCACATGCCTCAAGTGAATCAAATTGAACAGCAGTTACTGGGTGTCCACCCTCCTTGATCCACGTCCCAAATCAAAAGTCATTTGACTGCAAAATGCAGGAATTTGAGACAGGGCTCATTGACCAACTGGAGACATCTGTTGCGTCTTCTTCACCTTCTAATGTCACGGTGGAACAACCTCAGCAACGTGAGAGCAGTAGAATGGCAAGTAGCCGTAGAAGCAGCAGCAGCAGCAGCAGCATTGGAAAAATAGTTTTTTAAAATAGTCAATTTCTTATTGTGAATTTTTATTGTAAGGGTCCATAACTGCATCTGTGTTGGTTTTGGGGCATGCTGCGGTAAAAGACAGGGATAGTCAATGTATTGTTCACTAATATAGTGGTTCAAATACTTCTTTCTTCCGGCACTTTTTATTCTGAGGGTCCATAAGGGCATCTGTGAGGGTTTTGGGGTCATGCTGCGGTAAAGGACAGGGATAGTCAACGTCCTGTTCAGATAAATAGTGGTTCAAATACTTCTTTCTTCCGGCACTTTTTATTATGAGGGTCCATAAGAGCAACTGTGCGGCTTTTGGGGTCATGCCGCTGTAAAAGAAACCAATAGTAAAGGCCTTATTGAAAAAAAAACTTATTTACCATGCTTCTAGGCAATCAAAATGAACAGCATTTACTGGGTGTCCACCCTCCTTGAGCCACGTTCCAAATCAAAAGTGAGCAATTTCCTTCAACCCACTTCATTAGTCAATAGAATGCAGGAATTTGAGACAGGCCTTGTTGATCAACTGGAGAAATCTGTTGCGTCTTATTCACCTTCTAATGTCACAGATGAACAAAGTCAGCAATGTGCCAGCAGTAGAATGGCAAGTAGCTGTAGCAGCAGCAGCAGCATTGGAAAAATTGTTTTTTTAAAATAGTCCATTTCTTATTGCTAATTTTTATTCTGAGGGTCCATAAGGACATTTTTGATGATTTTGGGGTTAGGCTAATTTCAAATGAATGACAGGGGGACCAATAGTATTCCTGTCAGGGGACCAAATCAAAAAGGGGCCCTGTGACATGTTAAAAATAGAAAGTAGTAATGGGTGGGCACCCCATTTGATTTAGCTGCATGTGGGCATGAAACGGTTAATAGATGACTGACGGCAGCCCTGGATCTCACCAAACCCACTTTAACTAGGGCTGCCACGACAGTTGTTGGTCCCTGGTGCAAAAAGTGATGGGGGTCTCCTGCCAGTTACCATGTGCCCTTTCCAATACCAGTGTTTTGTTTTGTGTCAAATGGGCCTCGTAGCTTCTGCTACCACTGTACCTGCTGTGGCTACGCAGTCCTCATCTTTTCAGTTAGCCATTGAATGGAATGATTTATTTTAGCCTGTGAATTTTTTTCTGTGACGCTTATAGCCTAATTGTCTTGACTAAGATGTACCACTTATCCAGTTTACTGTTGTGGATGTTAATTCCAGCTTCACCTCACCTGTTTGGGTGTAAAAATTACCCTGGTCTTCCTGTCCTATAGACTTTAATGGGAATCGGCGATGAATTGTCATAGAAGATCGTAAGTTGGTGAGATAATTTCCAAAATCGGGAATGGACTTGAAGACGATAATTTGCCGAATCGCTCATCACTAATCATTATTAAAAATTCTGTACCATTATTGTGTAAGCTGCTACCTTAGAGATCCATAGTGTACAGCTTGTCTCCAGGGGCTACGACCAGTGATGAGAGCTCTTCAGTCTTGCCGTGCATGCTCAGACATCACCTCTTCTTTCAGGCAGCTACTTTCAGTCTATTCCCTATCTAGTAATCATACACACTCACTGCAAAGTGAGTGTTCAACCCCAGATGGTGTCATTCTACTCCTGTCCTCTTTACTCCTTAGTAATTAGTCAAACAGTGCAAACAGGGCTGCCAACAGATATTTCAGGGCCCCACACAGCTGAAGCATCTGGGCCCCCCAAAAACCCCGCCCCCAACAATCTCATCACCCCGCCCCCAGAAAAAATGCAACCATTGTTTTTGGATTTAGTTCTCGTTGGATTTTACCACGTATAGTTTATCTGTATTGTTTGGCCGAGCAAATACCACCACATGATCACCACTATCATATTACTGATCAAACCAGTATACCAAGACAAATATTGCCAAACAACAACAATATGCAAAGACCATATAATACCACCACATCATCACATATCTCCATCATAAAGATGTTAAATAATACTATCGTACTGTCACTGAATAAAATTCATTACAATAAGACCCCTATTACGGGCACTCAGTGACCATTTAGTGGTAGATACAAGCTACACACAGCGCAGTTACATTTAGTGACTCACAGTTGACGTCTTGTCTGATGAGCCGTTCACAGTCCCTTTTCTTCTGCGTCCACTCCAGACCTCGATGATGACTTCTCACGACCGATCCCTGCAGAATTCACAACACAAACACCTGCGACTCCTCACTTCTTTTTTATCATCTTCCTACCGGTGCCCGACCCCCTATGTACAAACTCCCCATCCATACTGCCCTAAATGGTAATAATGACTCCCTTGGTGCCCTAGTAGTTAGTTATATAGTCCCCCCACCAACCTGGGTGGGCAGCCACACAAAACATCAGGGCTGGGGGGGGAGGAGGAGCCCCCCCACATCAGGATGCAGGGCTGGGGGGAGGAGGGACCCCCCACATGAGATGCAGGGCTGGGAGGAGAAGGGACCCCCCACATGAGATGCAGGGCTGGGGGGATGAGGGGCCCCCCACATGAGATTAAGGGCGGGGGTGAGAAAGTGGCCCTCAAATGAGAGGCAGGGCTGAGGGGAGAAAGGGGCCCCCCAAATGAAATGCAGGGCTGGGGGGAGAAAGGGGCCCCCCACATGAGATGCAGGGCTGGGGGGGAGGAGGGGCCCCCCACATGAGATGCAGGCTGGGGGGAGAGGCCCCCCAATGAGATGCAGGGCTGGGTGAGAGAAGGGACCCCACACATGAGATGCAGGGCTGAGGGGATAAAGGGCCCCCCCACATGAAATGCAGGGCTGGGGTGAGAAAGAGGGCCCCTCACATGAGATGCAGGGCTGAGGGGAGAAAGGGAGACCCCCACATGAAATGCAGGGCTGGGGGGCAGAAAGGGGCCCCCCACATGAGATGCAGGGCTGGGGGGGAGGAGGGGCCCCCCACATGAGATGCAGGGCTGGGGGGAGGAAGGCCCCTCATATGAGATGCAGGGCTGGGGGGAGGAGGGGCCCCCCACAGGAGATGCAGGGCTGGGGGGAGAAAGGGGCCCCCCACATGAGATGCAGGGCTGGGGGGAGAAAGGGGCCCCCCACATGAGATGCAGGGCTGGGGGGGAGGAGGGGCCCCCCACATGAGATGCAGGGCTGGGGGGAGAAAGGGGCAAGGGGAACTACTGGGAGTGGGTGCACAGACATGCTTTCTGTACTTACATATTCTGCGCTGTAACCGGAGCAGGGACCTCCTCTCTCTATCCGCGGGCTGTACTGCTCAGCGAGGGGCAGAGCATCAAGGATTCACGTTGTTCTGCATCCAGCCCACAGACAGAGGAGGAGGGCTCGGCTCTGTCTACAGTGCGCAGGACATGTAAGTACAAACTCCCTGTATATAGGAGGCGGAGCGCAGCTGTGGCCGGAAGCGCGGGCCCCCACCCAGCAGCGTGGGACCCTTCCCAGCAGCGGCGCCACCACTCACCGGCTGCCGCTGGGTGGCGGCCAGGTCCTGTATAGAGCTCGGCGCTCAGATGAGCTGAGCTCTATTCTGTAATGTGAAATAAGGGGACTGCTTGCCGCGGGCCCGGGCCCCGTAAAGGAGTACCCCCTGTACGGCGGCCCTGAGTGCAAATAAATAAAAACAAACCTTAATTAGGTATGTGCACTAAAACAAAAAAATTCACATTTGTGGCTCCTGCAGGGATTTGAACATAGGACCTCTATGTTAGAAGGCAGAAGCTCTAACCACCAAGCTACTTTGTAGCTACTTGCAGTTCTACATTAAAAAAAACCATTGTTTGACTACAGTGAGCACACTATGAGGAAAGACATGGTGATGTTAGCCTTCTGGGTCACATGATATGCAGTTCAAACAAATCACATACGCCCTTTCAGCACACTGAAAGCTGAAGCTGGACAAAACTGGCATGAAATACCTTAGTAGCAAAACTCCTTTAATTGATTAAGTTTAGCTGTATTAAGAATTGTCCTGAGTTCACATAAATATTCATCAGTATTCATCCTTTTATACTCGTTACAATCCATTATGACAATGTTGCCACCATAATCAGATGGCTTGCAAATAATATTGTGATTCAGCTACAATGGATTCCTCCCTTGTTAAATTATTGAACTTCCTGATTTTGTTATCATTTAAGGAGTACTTGGATATTGTGAAAAGAATGGATTAAAAGTACTCCAAGGTTTAACTGACAAAAAAAAGTTCCTGTATCTGCCAAATACCATTGACACTCTTAATAGAGTTGTTGCATTATAAATCCATGAACCCTCGGAGTGCGGCATCCAGATTATATAGGAATGTACATATGCATATGTCGATGAAAATTGCGAACTAACATCGCGTGATATCAAAAGCAAAATATTAAAATATTCAATATATCATCATTAGATAGTCAACATTAAATTACACCTCTATTCATAAATCGTATTGTGATTGGTCCCTTATTTAATATACATCTGCGCAAGCATATAACTTGTGGTGAGCAGTGAACTTTATTCTGCATTAACTCACTACGCTGCTCTGCTCTGGCTTTGCGAAAGCAATTTCATAAATATTATTAACTATTATTAGCAGCTGCAGATAAGAGGTACTAAATGTACCAGTAGGAGAACTTTTGGTGAAATGTTATAACAGACAAGTACACTGCATGTCACGGCTTGTTCTGCTTAGAAACATCCTTAAGAAATTATGCATATAATCACTGAACCCAGTAATTCCCTAACAATGACAAAGAACGGCATGTCCCAATATGCAAGCGCCTTTTTTTTGTTCTATTTTGCGCCAAAAATACTCTTAATGGCATATTCCCGATGTAAATAAACTAAAATATACCAAGACAAGGTGCATTATACACCGGGCACGACACATTGTAATGCCTAAAAAGGCGCATTACATATAGTAGCAATGATACGCTGTGCATCTCCATAACGCAATGCGCCTATTGAAGCGCATTACATACAGTAGTTATGATACTTTATGCTCCTCCGTTATGCAATGCGCCTAGATAGGCACATTACATACACTACCAATGATACGCTATGCGCCTTACTATGCAAGATATACCAGACACTAGATTTTGGAAAGGATCGTACTTTTAGACGCACTTTACACTAATTTAATGCGCCTAAAAACTGCAACGGCGACGCCAATTTTCGGGCATGTCGCCTTCAGTTTTAAGAACCTCCTGTTCTCTAGATAACAAAACCTGATTCTCATTTAACTTGATATGGTACTTAATTAGTGTTAGTTTTCCAGCTAATAGGTTTATATCTTTTACTCAGTTGAAGGAATTAAAAGAGATGTTGGTGTAAATGAAAGACCTTTTTGTAACAATGTTAGTTGTTCAGGACTGAGAGAAACAGAGGATAAATAGCAAATTTGGATGTCTTCATTTATATACGCATTAACTTATGGCCGTCTTTTCCATTGGGCAGGATAAGCAGCTGCCCGGTAGCCCCATGGGCACAGGGGGCCCTCAAGGGCAGCTGTCTACCCTGCCAGTGGTATAACTGGGCCCCTTTGACCGGTCTTATTTACTGGGTGATAGTTGAGAAATTTTTGATAGTTGTTTGCCTTCTGGAAAATTGTAAATAACACTTTGACTGGCACACTCAGAGAATCTGCTTATTTGTTGCCCCATCCTTCAGACAAGATGTTTTTTTGCTAAAAAGGAAGATCTTGTAGGAAAGCAATAATTGTTCTGGTGTGTTCTCTCTGTTTATTTTAGGCCAAAGCTGTGGTGTTTTGTTTAAACTTTCACTTTCGGACCTGATATCTAAGAATGGGACAAGGCACAAAAATTCACACAGCTCTTTGAAATTTGAGATTTCATGTTCTGTCCACTCCTCTGGAATTTGAGAAAAAATAAGAGTCAGGTTCAAAGAAGTAGATTTCTTTGTTCTGTTCTTTTCTGAAGATTTTAATATTTCAAATGACAAAACTGGACCCCATTGATAGTGATAAATAGAATTATGGTAATTGATGTATATTAGTCCTTATAGTTTGTAAAGGGAGGCTATACTTCAGAAAATAACTGCCAATAAAATTGGTATAAAATTGTCCCCTGACAAGAGTCTATGAACTATGACTGAGTTTGCTGTCCCTCATGTAAAAGTGACAGTCATTACTGCTGCTATTGTTTGGAGAAGCACTGACAAATCTCTAATGAATCTCTGGGTTCCCATCTATTTACATAGTGGCATTATGCATATTATTTCCAATCACAAGCATCATTCCCTATCCCGTATATTAGGAAAATGAGGTCCTATAGTCCCAGCAGCGTGTTTTAGATTTGTGTATTTTTACATATATATGTTTCCTTCTGTTTGTGTGTACTTTCTCTCGGAATGACAGAAGATGGTGCTGTTACTAAAGTTTTGAGTTTAAAATATCCCTTGTTTTTACATAAGACAAATGCTCTAACAAGTTATGTCTCTAAATCCATGCCAGTTGTGAATACCAAGCTTTCAGCAACAAGTTGTAGCAAGTGTAAAAGGAAGCCTGCTATTCATCCTATGTTCTTATATAACAGGTGGAATACCACTTGAGCTGACAGAACAGATAATCAATGAATGTTGAACAGATGGTGAACTGTAAATTCTATTTCCCAGACTTGTTTTGTGAGAAAGTGTGATGTAGAGAAGGAGAGTGTTTATGATATTTTTACATTGTCCTCTGTGGAGGACAGAAGGCACAACCATTTTCACATGCTAAAAAGCCTACACTATTTTAATATGTGTGTATTGGATCTCTCAATATATGAAACATTAGTATTCGTTTTAAGTATTTTTTTATTATCTTGAAGTATGTATTTATCGCTGATAAGTAAAAATATTCCCTAAACTATACAGATTTGCATTTTAAGATCTATCCCTTCCAACATTTGGACATATTTATGTACAATTTTGGGCGATCTTATTGATAATGGGAACACAGTTATGTTTATGCAGTGATCTGTCACTATCACAGCTGTCTGGCCACAGGAGAGTCAGAGTGGTGTTTTGGTAATTACAATTGATCAGTAAAAATTGAATGAGCAATCACAGCTGTTAATTGCTGTTTACTGGCTCAGAGCGGCCCATAACAGCAATTTAGGGACACTCATTCTGGAGGGTCTGCATATAGTGAATCAACAAAAACCCCTCTAGATCGCCCCAGCAGTTTCCTTTGTGCTCACCCCTGATCACCTGTTCTCTCTTCTGTTAGCAAATTCTACCTCCTGCTACATCATGTTCTGTGTAGATCCCGTCAAGCAGAGCCACCATCAGAAATTTCGGGACCCCATACAGCTGAAGCATCTGAGCCCAATCCCTCCCCGTCGACCTCACCGATCCACACCCCATTCCGCAACCCCTGCCACTCCACCACAGTAAAAGAAAAGTATTGTGGGGTGAACAAGTAGGTAGGTAGGTAGGTAGATTATGGTCCCCAGTAGGTAGGTAGGTAATTTTGGGCCCACAGTAGGTAGGTAGTTTAGGGGCCCTCCAGTAGGTATGTAGGTAGCTAGTTTAGGGGCCCCCCAGTAGGTATTTAGGTAGGTAGGTACTCACCTCTCTACGCCCTCCTGGCAAGTCCACCTGCTCTTGGCCCCAAGCCTGGTGCTTCACACTTGGTGCCTAGGACAGGAAACAGTGCAGGCAGTGCAATGACGTCCCTTCATCGTGCTACCTGCGACATACGGCAGGACCAGGGAGCGCATAGCTCTCCCTGCCCCGCCGTTCATCTCAATTGTATGCATGTTGCAAGGACACACATACAATTGATATAGCCTATGTGGTAGAAAAAACAGGCCTGCAGAGAGCTCTTTCTACAATTCCAGTGCAACAAGGGGGCGGTAGCTGCCGGTGAACGCGAAACGCCCCTTGTTTCAGAATGTGGCTGGGCCCGGTATTGCAGTACTGCCCTAACAGCAGCTCTGCCCTCAAGGCTGTGAAGTCTTCAATTTAAATCTTCAATAATTTTTTTTCTTCAATTTTTTTTCCTGTTTTGTTGTTACAGTGTTAGGAAGTCTTGTCAGGCAAAAAATTGTTTATATTACTGTGTAGGATTTCTTTTTAATAACATCACTACATGCCAATATAGCCCAGATATTATATAGTGTGGCAGAGGTATACAGAATAGTATACACAGACAATACCAGTGAGGATGAGATGTAATATGTACTTTCATCTTCATGTGGCAAGTCTGATTAGCTCAGATTAGTTCAGTAAAATTGAACAGGTGTTCAACGGGGGTAAGGGAAGGAGGTTTGATAATACGTTTCAGAGAAGAAGATTTCTTCAACCTGTTCTTCTCTGAAGTTTTCGCTGATGGTCGCGCATACCTGTACATAGGCAGAACAATTTAGTGCACTAAGAGCCTGAGATTTTTATGTTTACTACATATAGCATTAATGAACTTTGAATAATTTATACTAATAATAATTTATATATTCATTTAATTAATCAATATGTTTGGCACTTTATTATTTTGCTGCGGTCTATTTTAGTCTGTTTGCATTTGTATTTAAGGCAATAACTTAAAAAAATATATATTTAAAAGTTTTATTAACCTATTGCCAACCAAATATTGACTATAACTGTCTAGGCGTTGACTGTATATCTCTGCATAGAGGATGTGGAGTGCCAATGCAGAGATTGCAGCTGCATGTGACCGCTGGGTCTAGGTAGTTACAGATGCTGCTGAGCCTTTACAGGCCCAGGTCAGCTCTGAGGTAAGTAAAGGAGGTTGTTTTCTTCTGTAACTAGAGCTAATTTACCAGACCCAGTTACAGGAGAAATCAGAAAATAAAAATAAATAAGTAAATGAGGTAAAAATACCCGCAAGAGGTCTTTTTCTGGTCTTATGGGAGACACAGTACTTAAAATAAACTAATAACAAAAACACACGCAATGTAGTATTAAAAAGAAAATATTGACAGCCCAAACCACAACATTCAGCCTCACCCCTTAACTCCTTAATGACGCTGGACATAAATGTACGTCCCAGTGTCCGTAGTGGGCTTTGCAGCCCATTACATAGCCTATATAACAGTACATAGATTATAATTAGTTCAAAGGTGTGTTAAGTGGATGACGTGGAGATACGGGTGATCAGTGATGCTACTGGGAAGATCAAAGAACATTGGAAGATGAGGTGTCAATCAAAGACACGGGAAGAAGAGCTGTCAGTGGAAAGAAAAAAACAAGAAAGAAAAGAGACAAGTTATCATAGACATGTCTGAGGGGGGGGACAATATAATTTAATTGCAGAGTAACTATCAGCTCTGTGGGTCACCCTGACCCACAGAGCTGACAGTCTACAGTTATACTGATCAGCTCAATCATGGGTCAGCATTGTATATCTGACCCATAGAGCTGATCAGTATAACTGTAGATACATACAGCTACCTGAGGGGCAGTATATACGCTACCTGAGGGGCAGTGTATACAGCTTCCTGAGGGGCAGTATATACAGCTACATGAGGGGCAGTATCTACAGCTTCCTGAGGGGCAGTATATACAGCTGCCTGAGGAGCAGTGTATACAGCTGCCTGAGGGCCAGTGTATACAGCTTCCTGAGGGGCAGTGTATACAGCTTCCTGAGGGGCAGTATATACAGCTACCCGAGGGGCAGTGTATACAGCTACCTGGGGGGCAGTATATACAGCTACCTGGGGGGGGGCAGTATATACAGCTACCTGAGGGGCAGTATATACAGCTACCTGGGGGGGCAGTATATACAGCTACCTGGGGGGGCAGTGTATACAGCTTCCTGAGGGGCAGTATATACAGCTTCCTGAGGGGCAGTGTATACACCTTTCTGAGGGGCAGTGTATACAGCTGCCTGAGGGGCAGTATATACAGCTACCTGGGGGGGCATTGTAAACAGCTACCTGGGGGGGAAGTGTATACAGCTTCCTGAAGGGGCGTGTATACAGCTGCCTGAGGGTCCGTATATACAGCTTTCTGAGGGGCAGTGTATACAGCTGCCTGAGGGGCAGTGTATACAGCTTCCTGAGGAGCAGTGTATACAGCGGTCTGAGGGGCAGTGTATACAGCTGCCTGAGGGGCAGTATATACAGCTTCCTGAGGGGCAGTATATATGCTACCTGAGTGGCAGGTTATACAGCTTACTGAGGGGCAGTATATACAGCTTCCTGAGGGGCAGTATATACAGCTTCCTGAGGAGCAGTGTATACAGCTGCCTGAGGGGCATTATATACAGCTGCCTGAGGGGCAGTTTATTCAGCTTCCTGTGGGGCAGTGTATCCAGCTGCCTTTGGTGCAGTGTATACAGCTTTCTGAGGGGCAGTGTATACAGCTTCCTGAGGGGCAGTATATACAGCTACCTGAGGGGCAGTATATACAGCTTCCTGAGGGGCAGTGTATACAGCTTCCTGAGCGGCAGTGTGTACAGCTGCCTGAGGGGCAGTGTATACAGCTGCCTGAGGGGCACTCTATACAGCTTCCTGAGGGGCAGTGTATACAGCTGCATGGGGGGGGGCAGTTTATACAGCTGCCTGAGGGGCAGTGTATACAGCTGCCTGAGGGGCAGTGTATACACCTTCCTGAGGGGCAGTGTATACAGCTTCCTGAGGGGCAGTGTATACAGCTGCCTGAGGGGCAGTGTATACAGCTTCATGAGGAGCAGTGTATACAGCTACCTGAGGGGCAGTGTATACAGCTACCTGAGGAGCAGTGTATACAGCTTCCTGAGGGGCAGTGTATACAGCTGACTGAGGGGCAGTGTATACAGCTTCCTGAGGGGCAGTGTATACAGCTTCCTGAGGGGCAGTGTATACAGCTGCCTGAGGGGCAGTGTATACAGCTGACTGAGGGACAGTGTATACAGCTTCCTGAGGGGCAGTGTATACAGCTGCCTGAGGGGCAGTGTATACAGCTTCCTGAGGAGCAGTGTATACAGCTACCTGAGGGGCATTATATACATCTACTTACTTAAGGAAGGGCATGATATACAGCTGGTTACCTTAATAAGAAGGGACATGAACTACACTATAATTACTTATATGTCTGTAGAGCCCCGTACATATGGTAGTCACTATGTGGTGCTCGCATGTGGTCATAGTCTGGCAGTATTATTTAAGCATTAGGAATTGATGGTCTTGGTATTTATGGTATTCTTATAGTAACAGTTTGACGGAAATACGTGTGGTATATCTACTCCATGTGTGGGTGTATTATCTGTTAGCCGTATTATTTAGAGGTGTCACACTATTATACACAAATGAGCGGTTTTGAGAAAGCAATTTTGTCAGCGCTGACTTCTTTTACAATGTGGTGCTGAGAAGATGGACAGGATGTATTGAAATTTGCTGAAAATTTGTGACAATAACGTACTTTTTTATCTGTAAAAATAAATGCAGCAGCTCACGATGTGATATAAAAATACTGTGTGACTGCAGCCCTACTGAGCAAAATGTAACACAGAGGGGCCGGGCCCCGGATGTTTTAGGACCCTAGCAACGCCCCTGACTTTATCACTGCCTGCAATCAGGAACACGCAGCGGCGTGTCTGCATCGAGCCTGTCAGATCCGTTTTTCAAAGAATTGCATGCAGGGCCGGGACAAGGCATTTTGGTGCCCTAGGCGATTCCACCAATGGGCCCCCCCCCCCCCCCCCCCCGCCCCCAAATTTCACCTCCCCACTAATTCCCTTCCCCCTTTTCCCCAAATCCTGTCACTAACTTTCTGATTTTCCACATAGACCCTTTCCCATCTCCTCACACCACTGTTTAATAAAAAATCACGATGACAAATTTGCTTTTTCAAATCGCTCACCTCCGTAGACAGGAATACCCCTAAAAAACAGTCACAAAAAATCCACCGATACTGGAGCAAACTACCAAACAAGGATTGTTACTAAAAAAAACACTCCTCAAAACCAGCCCCCAAACTATTATATTTAAAAGGTCAAAATAACCCTGAAAAGACCCTGCCCGAACGCGACCCCACATTGACTACAGCTGACACAGCCTTGATTACATATACCACCGCCAAAACAGTGACCTTGGGGTAGATACCAATTGTTGAGACACTGCGGAAAAATAAACTGATTACACTGCGTTACATTATGACCACGGGACGTCTTTTCTGATCAGCTCGTTCCTTTCCCTTTTCTTCTCCATCCTTAAACCCCTTCATCGATTTCTCCCCCCCCAATCCGTCCCTGCGTTTTGGACACAAAAATTTAAACCTTACATTTCCAGTAACTCCTTAATATAGTATATAATCCCTTCAGTTAGACGGGTTTATATACCCCCTCATCAGACGGGTTATACTCCCCCAAAGGAAGCATATAGGTCCCCATCATTGGGCAATACAGATATCCTCTCAGTCAGGCTGTGTATTATAAATATATATATATATATTTTTAAATATATATTATATATAAATAATTTTCCTCATTAAGGCAGTAATATTGCCCCCTTTAGACAGCAGGTATATAAAAATAGGGGGCACTCGGGCGGTATACAGGGGCACCAGGCAGGTATAAGAGTGGGGGTTCAGGCGGGTGTATATGGGGGCTCGGGCGGGAAAGTGTATAAAGGCACACAGCAGTATATAGAGATAGGGCCGGGCAGGTGTTTATGGGGGGCTCAGGCAGGCATATAGATTAGGGGCTCAACAGGCATATACACTCAGGGCCCACTTTTTTAGGTCACCATGCTAGTAACGGGTTGGACCCCCCTTTTTGCCTTCAGAACTGCCTAATTCTTCGTGCATAGATTCAACAAGGTGTTGCAAAGATGCTCAATGGTCCCAAAAGGGGCCCAAAGATGCCAAAAAATATTCCCCACACCATGACACCACCACCCCACCCTAAACCCGTTGATAAAAAGCAGGTGGATCCATGCTTTCATTTGTTGACCCCAAAAATTCTGACCCTCCCATCCGAAGCGCAGCAAAAATCGAGACTGTAGACCGGGCAACGTTTTTCCAATCTTCTACTGTCCAATTTCGGGGTTTGGGGAAAAATTTGGGACCTCAGTTCCTGTTCTTAGTAAAGGAGTGGCACCCGGTGTGGTTCGCTGCTGACCCATCTGCCTCAAGTTCCCCGACTGGCGTTCAGAGAGCTTTTCTGCCTCCCTTTTGGTTGTCGGGTGGTATTTAAAACACTTTTTCCTTCTATCAGTCAAACCCAGTCTGCCCATTCTCCTTTGCCTCTGCATAAACAAGGCTTTTTCCCCCACAGACGCCGCTCATGGATGTTTTTTTTTTTTGGGGACCATTCTCTGAAAACCCCTAGAGGGGTTGTGCTGAAATATCCCAGGAATCACAGTTTCTGAAAACTCAGACCCCCCCTTCTGGCACCAACAACCATGCCACTTTAAAAGGCACTCAAATCACCTTTCTTCCCCATACTATGCTCGGGTTTTAACTGAGGAATTTTCTTTCCAGTCTACATGCCTAAATGCACTGAGTGCCGCCAGTGATTGGCTGATTAAAATTAAGTGTTTAAAGAGCAGTTGGACGGTGTACCTAATAAAGGGCCGTGAGTGTATAAGCGGCTCAGCAGGAAATAGATATAGGGGGTCAGCGGGGGATATAGGGTCAGGTAGGCATTGATATGGGCCACAAGCATATAGTATAGGGCTCGGAGGCAAGGGGATAAGGGGCTCAGGCAGGGTATATATCGACTCAGGCAGGGGATAAGGGGTTTAGGCAGGGAATGGGGTTTTAGGGGCCAGGCAGGGGGGATATAGGGCTCAGGCAGGAAAATGGGTTTTAATGGGGCCAGGCAGGGGTATATAGGGGCTCAGGAAGGCATATAGATATAGCGGCCCTCTCAGGTAAAATAACAACATTAATACTTACCTTACTGCTTCCCCCCCGCGCGCTCCCTTCTTTACCAGCCCATGCTCCTCCGGAGCTCCTGGGGGCACCCTGTAACGCGCTGTGCGCCCGGGAAAACAGTGTCGCGTGACATAACTTCATCGTGACGCTGCCCAGCTGAGCAGCACAGGGCCGCGGCGGGTCCTCAGCGCTATGAGGACCCGGCAGCCCCGCTGTGTCGGCCCTGTGGCTTACCGGAGGATCCAGCGATCCTCCGGTGAGCGGGTCCGACTCTGTCTGCGGAGCAGAGAGCGCTCGCTCTCTGCTCCGCAGAAGCCCGCAGCTGCATGTGCGTCCTGCGGAAGCACATACAGGGACCGCCGGCGCTTCAGGCCCACGGCAGCGGCCTGGAGCCCGGGATGTTCGGGGCCCCTGCCTGCGTCCCTTAGGGACAGGCAGAGGTAGGCGCCCTAGGCCTACCCGTCGTCCCGGCCCTGATTGCATGTCAACAGTTTAATTACTGTGCTGTGTCCTGGTATGTGAATTGCGAATAGTGGACTACACCTCCCACCATTTTCCCTGCTGTATATGTTTATTACTGTGCTGTGTCCTGGTATGTGAATGCCTAGATTTTACCCAGTCTCTGTCTTGAATAATCACCCTATTTTTATTTGTGTTGCTAGTGACCCCACATACTGCCCTTGTAGTATCTTCTCTGCTGGCTTATTTTTAACTCCACCCATTGCTGGCAGCTGGGCTCACTGATTTATATAAATTAACTTTTATGTAAACCACCTCCTATTTATGAAACATGGCTGGACCATTGTAAACTGAGCACTTCTTAACCCTTTGTCTCACCCATACACCATAATAGATTGTAAGCTCTCGCGAGCAGGGTCCTCACACCTTGTGTCTCATCTGTAAGTTCTTTTAATGTGTAATGTCTGTATGTATGTATGTCTGTATGTATGTATGTAAAGTGCTGCGGAATATGTTGCCGCTATATAAATAAAAATTATTATTATTATTATTACTATTAATGAACTGCACATAGCATGGTATAAATTAGTTAGCTTGGGTCAGTTTTGACCATGGGTCAGTATAGCCATGTAGAGAAGTGAAACAGATATGAAAGTGATTAGCTAAAATAAGACCGTAATTAGACTGGAAGTGGGCGGAAGGGGGCTTGGAAGAATGCCTTTTCTTGTAAGTATCTAGTCTTCTTAAAAAAAACACCTTATTCACCATGCTTACTATTGCTGTCTATCTTGTAGCCATCTACCTCCTAGCTTACCACCCAGTTTTGCATCCTTAGAATCTTATCTATATCAGAGCATCTCTCCTTCCCTCACCCATGTGTTCAGCACACACACTCCTTTCCCTTTTCAAATACCACAAACCACCTTCTCACATAGTGCTGCACAAACGCCGCTCATACTCATAACTGAACCATCTGCTGTATCTTTTCTTTCTCCTGCTTTTCGCTGCAGGTGACATCTCTCCTAACCCTGGCTCACCCTCCTTTACTGCTCATCCTATCTCATCCTCCCATAGAAACCCTGCTAACCTATGTGCTATTCGCTGTACATTTTTCCAGTCCCTTTTAAATGTGCTCTGTGGAACGGCCGATCTGCTGGAAACAGACTCACTGCTGTTCATGACCTGTTCCTCTCTAACTCCCTCAATCTCCTAGCTCTCACTGAAACATGGCTCCAGCAATCTGACACCGCTTCCCTTGCTGCCCTCTCCTATGGCGGCCTACACTTCACCCACACCCCCAGACCTGAGAGTAGACAGAGTGGAGGAGTTGGCGTACTTCTTTCTCCACACTGCACCTATCAGGTCATTTCTCCTGCACCCTCACCCACTTTCCCCTCCTTTGAGGTCCAGACCCCCCGGGTCCAGGTGTACAGACACCCTGGCTCACCCCGCCAGTTTCTGGATCATTTTGCTTTCTGGCTTTCCTCTCTTCTGAAATGCCCACACTCATCATGGGTGATTTTAACACCCCCATTGATGACCCCAAGTCTCTCTCTGCCTCTCAGTTCCTTTCACTAACCTCTTCCCTCCGCCTAGCTCAGTTTACAGACTCTCCCACCCACAAGGATGGGAACTCTCTTGATCTGGTTTTCTGTAACCGTTCCTCAATCTCTAACTTTACTAACTCTCCTTATACTCTCTTTGATCACAACCTTATTTCCTTCACTCTTACAAATTCTCACCCATCTCTGGAGTCCCTCGACCCCAAGGCTTGGGAGATCCTGGCAGCATCTCACAGATGAGTGCTTAGATGCTACATTACCTGCAACTTGACCCACGCATCGGGGCAATCAAAATGAACAGCGATTACTGGCTGGCCACCCTCCTAGATCCACGTTCCAAATCAAAAGTCAGCAATTTCCTTCAACCCACTTCATTTGACAGTAGAATGTAGGAATTTAAGACAGGCCTCGTGGACCAACTGAAGTCATGTGTTGCGTCTTCTTCACATTCTAATGTCACGATGGAACAACGTCAGCAATGTGCCAGCAGTTGAATGGCAGTAGCCGCAGCAGCAGGCAGTGTGGCAGAAGTGCACTGGTTAACATTTTTAGCAACACTTTAGCAAAATAGGCTGAACTGGATGGACGTCTTGTCTTTTTTTCAGCCTTACAAACTATGTAACTATGTAACTCGGTTTTACCAACTCACCAACGCCTGCAACGCAGGGCAGCATTCCGACACACCGAGACCACCTTAAGAGCATGGTCCGTGACTACATGTGGCTCAACACTGATGTTTTTGGACCTTATCTGGACCCATTCAAATTCTGGGTGTCCAAAATGGTTGAATGGCCTGAGCTTGATCGACACGCCATGCAAATTTTATCCTGCCTGGCAGCCAGCGTTATCTCAGAACGCACCTTCAGCACAGCTGGCGTGGTGATAACTGGAAAACCTATCCGTTTTTCTCCTGAAAATGTGGATCGTTTGACATTTATCAAAATGAATGCGTGGATCTCTGACGATTTTGTTGCCCCATTTGCCGATGTCACCGACTAGTAAACTAGTCTAGTCTTCTTGACAATGTGAAATACACATTCCATCAGTCATCTATTAACATCAGTCATCAGTCAGTCTGCCGTAAGTCATCTATTAACCATTTCAGGCCCCATGCAGCCAAATCAAATTGGGCCCCCCACCCATTACTACTTCCTGTTTTTTTTAATAGATTAGTGGGCCCCTTTTCGATTATGGCCCGTGACAGGAGTACTGCCTGTAGTGCCCTATTGTCACCCCCAGCGATAGCAGCCGCTACGGGGCCCTGCATTCTGAGGTGTTCCAAAAGCCCCTTTGACACATAAGAAGACACCGGTATTGGAAATGGCACCTGGCATCTGGCACGGGTGCCAATAGGGGAGTACTCCTGTCAGGGGCCCTAATCAAAAAAGGGTCTATACATATGTTAAAAAATAGAAACTAGTAATGGGTGGGGGCCCCATTTGATTTAGCTGCATGGGGCCCTGAAACGGTTAATAGATGACTGACGGCAGACCTGGCTACCACTGCACCTCCTATAACTGTGGCACTGCCATCTGAACCTCCATGTTCCCCGTTGGGATGTTCTTGCTGCCATCACATATATGACATGTTCTTGGACCCTGGTACAAACAGTGATAGGGTACTCTTGCCAGTTACCATGTGTCATTTCCACTACTGGTGTCTTCTTATGTGTCAACGGGGTCCTGTAGCAGCTGCTAGTGCTGCACCTCCAATAGCTACGCTGTCCTCATTTTTTCAGTTAGCCATTGAAAGGAATGAATTATTGTAGCCTGTGAATTTTTTTTCTGTGACTCTTAGAGCCAAATTTTCTTCACTAAGTTGTTCCACGTATCCATTTTACTGTTATGGATGCTAATTGCAGCTTTTCCTCACCTGTATGGGTATAAAAATTAACCAGAACATTGAGAGACATTGACTATAATGGGGTTCGAAGTTCGGTTCTAGTTCGACTCGATCTTCGAACCGATCTTCTCAAAATTCGAGGTTCTACTTGAACTCGAACTTTTTAGGGTTTTCTTAATCTCTATCTGATAGGCATAGGTTTTTACAATGTGAATCAAGGTGGGTCCTTCGTACTTCTGCCCTGGGACCTATGGGACTAAATGATAGAAACAATCTCTCTGTCACAATCTCTCATTTCTTTTAATAAATGTTTTTTCTCTGTAGCTTTTTGTAGTGATGTTGTAATAACGTTGTTTTGTTTGTCTGAGGGAGTTTCCTGTCAGTTGTTAGCTGTGATTGACAGGCAGAGAAGGAGATTTGAAATTTGCGGTTTCCCAGCATGCCTTGAGAAAGCGTGGGTGCCGGTGAAACGGGCGTGGGCCAGGTGGTAATGCCTATCCCGTTTGTCTGCTCCTTTTTATGGAATAAAATTAAATGAAGAAGGACTGATGAGTGCTGCAAATCTTTTTCTTTTATTTGGACTATATGGATACTTTTCTACTATTTGCTGAGCACCACTGTTGAAATTTCTGGCATAGTTTCCCCAGATGTCATAACTTTGAGTTCATTTGAAAGGGTCTGCTTGGTGCTGATTTAACCTTGAATCTATTTGAATGGGACTGCTTTGTGGTTATCTAACTTAAACCCATTTGAATGGGACTGCTTTGTGATTAATTAACTTTGAATCCATTTGAATGGGACTGTTTGGTGCCGATCTAATTTTCTTTTATATGGAATACTTCAGACTTACGGGGAAGGGGGGAGCCAGAAAACTCCTGCTGAACAAAAAAGGGTATGGTCAATACTAGAAAAACCTGCTGTTGCATTCTTTCAATATGAAGCTTGACTTTGCACCTATAGAAACTCTTCAGCACATTATTTCTACGTGAAGTACGAAGATGTGAAGGCCATGCTGAAGCAGGAGCAACAAATTATCTGACCCAGTTTGAGCCCGTGGGCCTCGCCCATTGTACTGGTGATTAAGAAGGATGGGGTCTTGAGGTTCTGTGTGGACTATCATTGTACAGAAGTGCCGCAATACACCGTGTGAACATGTTGTGTCAAGCAGTGTCTATGCCTGGGGGTCTGTTTTATTTTTCATTTGGGGAGGGATGTCTGTGGTATATTGGGGGGCCATGCCTGGGGGGAATATCTATTACATTGTAGGGTTGTGTCAGTAGTGGTTGTCTGAATTATATTTGGCGGCTGTGTCTGGGGGGTTGTCTGTATTATATTGGAGGGCTGTGCTAGGGAGGTTGTGTCTGGGGGGGGTTTCTGTATTATATTTGGTGGCTATGTCTGGGGGAATGTCTGTATTATATTGGGAGGTTGTGTTAGGGGGGTGATGTCTGTATTTTATTGGAGGGCTGTGTATGGGGGGTTAGTTTGCATTATATTGCGGCGCTTTGTCTAGGGGTTTGTCTGTTTTATATTGTCCGGATGTATCTGGGGGTTGTCTGTATTATATTGGGGGGTTGTGTCTGGGGGGTTGTCTGTATTATATTTGGCGACTGTGTCTGGGGGGATGTGTGTATTGGGGATTGTGTCTCAGGGGATTGTCCGTATTATATGGGGGGGCTGTGTCTGGCAGGGTTGTTTGTATTATTTTGGAAGATTGTGTCTGGGGGGTCATCTGTATTATATTTGGGGGCTGTGTCTGAGGGGGATGTCTGTATTATATTGGGGGTTCTCTGTATTATATTGGAGAGCTGTGTCTGGGGGTTGCTTGCATTATATTGGAGGCCTGTGTCTGGGGTTTTTTGTCTGTATTATATTGCGGGTTGTGTCTAGAGGGGATGTTTGTATTATATTGGGGGGTTGTGTCTGGAGGGGTTGTTTATATTATAGTGGGGGGCTGTGCCTGGGGGTTGTCTTATTTTGGAGGGCTGTGTCTAGGGGGTTGTTTGTGTTATATTGGGGGCTGTTCCTCAGGGTTGGGGTGCTTTGTCTGGGGAGTTGTCTGTATTATTTCAGGAGGTTGTCTGTATTTTACTGGGGGCTGTGTCTGGGGGATGTCTGTATTTTGGGGGGCTGTGTCTGGGGGTTTTCTGCACTATATTGGGGGCTGTCTCGGGACGCTGCCTGCATTATATTGGGAGGCTCTGTTTGGGGGGTTGTCTGTATTGGGGGTTGTGTCTGGGGGGATGTCTCTATTGGGGAGTTGTATATGGGGGTGTTTGTATAATATTCGGGGGTTGTGTCTGGGGGGATGTCTGTATTATATTGGGGGCTGTATCTGGGGGTTGTCTGTATTATATTTGGGGGCTGTTCCTGGGGGTCGTTTGTATTATATTGGAGGACTGTGTCTAGGGGTTTGTTTGTATTAAATTGGGGAGTTGTCTGCATTATATTGGAGGGCTGTGTCTGAGGGGGTGGTCTGTATTATATTGGCAGGCTGTGTCTGGGGAGAGGTTGTCTGTATTATATTGGAGGGCTGTCTCTGATGGGGTTGTCTGTTTTATATTGGAGGGCTGTGTCTGGGGGGGTTGTTTGCATTATATTTGGTAGCTGTGTCTGGGGGTTGTCTGTATTATATTGGAGGGCTGTGATTGAGCGGGTTATCTGTATTATATTGCAGGGCTGTGTTTGAGCAGGTTGTATTATATTGGAGAGCTGTGTCTGGGGAGGGGTTGTCTATTATATTGGAGGGTTGTATCTGGGGGGTTGTTTGTATTACATTGGGGGGTTGTCTATTATGTTTAGTGGCTGTGTCTGGGAGGGTTGTTTGTATTACATTTGGTGGCTGAGTCTATACAGAAAACTGGGATATGGATTTGTATTATTTTGGAGGGTTGTGTCTGAGGTGGTTGTCTGTATTATATGTGGATTCTGTGTCTGGGGGTTCTCTGTATTATATTGGAGGGCTGTGTCTGGAGGTTCTCTGTATTATATGGGGAGGGTGTGTCTGGGGGGGTTTGTCTGTATTGAGGGGGTTGTCTGTATTATATTGGGGGGATTGTTCCTGGGGGTTGTCTGTATTATATTGAAGGGCTGTGTCTGAGGGGGTTGTTTGTATTACATTGGGGAGTTGTCTGTATTATATTGGAGGGCTGTGTCTGAGAGGGTGGTGTGTATTATATTGGAGGGCTGTGTCTGGGGAGAGGTTGTCTGTATTATATTGGAGGGCTGTCTCTGATGGGGTTGTCTGTATTATATTGGAGGGCTGTGTATGGGGGGGTTGTTTGCATTATATTTGGTAGCTGTGTCTGGGGGTTGTATGTATTAAATTGGAGGGCTGTGATTGAGCGGGTTATCTGTATTATATTGCAGGGCTGTGTTTGAGCAAGTTGTATTATATTGGAGGGCTGTGTCTGGGGAGGGGTTGTCTATTATATTGGAGGGTTGTATCTGGGGGGATGTTTGTATTACATTGGGGGGTTGTCTATTATGTTTAGTGGCTGTGTCTGGGAGGGTTGTTTGTATTAATTTTGGTGGCTGAGTCTATACAGAAAACTGGGACATGGGTTTGTATTATTTTGGAGGGTTGTGTCTGAGGTGGGTGTCTGTATTATATTTGGGGCTGTGTTTGGGGGTTCTCTGTATTATATTGGAGGGCTGTGTCTGGAGGTTCTCTGTATTATATGAGGAGGGTGTGTCTGGGGGGGTTTGTCTGTGTTGGGGGTTGTCTGTATTATATTGGGGGGACTGTTCCTGGGGGTTGTCTGTATTATATTGAAGGGCTGTGTCTGAGGGGGTTGTTTGTATTTTATTGGGGGCTGTAACTTAGGGGGGTTGTTTGTATTACATTTGGTGGCTAAGTCTATACAGAAAACTGGGATATAGATCCCACAGGATAGGGGACATTTTGAGCGCACTAGGGCTGGCTAAGAAAATAGTCAGATCTATGTAATCAGTGTGGTTCTTCTAGTTCTTATGTTCTAAAACAGGTTACTGTACGTTTATTTGCCAATTTTATTACATGAACACTGCACAAAAGTTTACAGAGAACACACAACGATCATAAAAACATAAACTAAAACATTAAAACACTTAGCTTAGGGGTAAAAGATTATGTGTTTCACAGGAATCATTCCCTGCTTTATCAGGTCTGGCGGGCAATATGACGGTCCCGGTATTTAAAAGGTTGTTTGAGCGGTATTTCTGGTTCCATAGTATAACACTGCCAAAATAAACTAAATCCATCTTAAAGTTATTTATAATCTAAAACTTTTATAATGCATGTTTGCCGCGGAGCATTTATTTAAAGCTGATGAGTCCTAATGCCGAAAATGTAAACTTATTTATAACCTGTTCAGATTGTGTAGGAGATCCCAGAAGAGATACTGAGTGACAGGAGAGGGTACATATTTGTATCTAATTAATCCTTTTGTTGACATTTCTCTTGTAAGACTACATCTATACTGCATAGTTTGACGATCGTTTTTTTTGTGCTTTTAGGATTTTAAAAGCGCCAAAAATACGATTGTTCATGCAGCCACATAGACTACAATAGAAAAGATGACCTGTTGTCTCCACAGGTCGTCTTTTCTACGATCGCCTTTCGGTGTCGGCGTATTATACAACAATTGTATGGGCGACGTCAAAAAATGAGAAGCTACTGCGGTTTTTGCACAAAAGTGACAAGAACCGCGGTCGTGCATCGGAAAAAAACGGCCATTTTTTTGTCCAATGCAGTGTAGCCATAGCCTAACACTTTCTTTGAAATTGCTACAGATATTCTCTCTGCAGCTTCAGGAGCTGAGTTAATAATATGCACTAAGCAGCAGGTACAGTTTTCCCCTCAAGTAACTCACAGCCCTTTAAACTCCTTGCATAAAATCTATGTTAATGATATGCAGAGACAATGACTCAGTATCTCCTCAGTGAAAAGTAGATCTCTGAGTGATGATCTGCATGGCAAGAGACTCGCACTAAACATCAATGGAGTGCAAGTCTCCAATATTCTTTTTTTTTTTTTCCTTTTTCCTCCCTTTCTTTATATATTTGATTTAAAAAATAATTAATATATAAATATATTTATATAATGTAAAAGTTGTTGGTACTGCAGTCCCTCCCTTTCCAAGTGGTGGACTCTGCACCGTTCAGAGAACTAATGGCCTGTGCCGAGCCGAGGTGGAGAGTCCCAAGCCGTAATTTCTTTTCCAAAAAGGCCATACCAGCCCTTCACAAATATGTAGAACAGAAGGTGGGCAAGTCCTGGAGCCTATCGGTTTCTTCCAAAGTGCATGGCAGTGCAGACTTGTGGAGCTGTAACTATGGTCAGGGACAGTACATGTCCTTTAGGGCCCACTGGGTTAATGTGCTCCCTGCCCAGCCACACCAGCAACTTGGACAGGAGACGCCGTTTTCTCCTCCACGTTGTCAAACTGCTCTTACTGCGCCAACGATGTCACACAGCGGAGAAACTGCTCCGCGTCATGCAACACGAAATCAATGTGTGGCTTTCTCAGCGACAACTGCAAATCGGAACAATGGTGACAGACAATGGAAGGAACATGGTGTCCGCACTGCACCGAGGAGGGATGACCCATGCCCCCTGCATGGCGCACGTGTTCAATCTGGTTGTCAAAAGGTTTCTGAAGTCTTCCAGCCATCTGCAAGACATTATAAAAATGGCCAGTAAACTTTGCATGCACTTCATCCATTCCTGAAAAATCCAAGCACACCCTCCTTGAGTTGCAGCGGCATAACGGCCTCCCCCAACATAGGCTGATATGTGATGTTTCCACCCGTTGGAATTCCAGACCGTATAAACAGAGAAATGCCATTAACAATTTTTTGATGATCCAAGCGGACAGGAGTACTCCCCTGTGTAATTTTGATGTCAGCCAGTCGCAGCGCATGTGTGACACTTGCCGTTTGCTCAGGACCTTTGAGGAGGCAACGTTAATTGTCAGTCGCCAGGACTATGGGATGAATAACGTCATTTCACTGCTTCATGTCCTGGAAAAGATGCGGCAAAATCTGTCTGGTCAGGGGACTGGAGACGTGGCGACTACATCTCACGGCCACGTGAGTCTGGTGGGAGCTGAACTGGAGGCAGAGGAGGACATTGGAGCACAAGCAGTGTCTGGTGAAATTAGTGAATTTTCTACTCAGGTGACAGGAGAGGAGGAGCAGGAGCAGCTGGCGGAGGTAGATGAGGAAGATGAGGCAGATGACCCAGACACACCGTGGCAGTATACAGTGGAGCTGAAGGCAGGGAGTCCCTCAGACTCACTTGCGCAGATGGCCTGCAGCATGTTGATTTGCCTGGCTAGTGACAGCCGAATAGTCATCATCTGGCAAGGGATGACTTCTGGCTCTCCACCCTCTTGGACCCTCGTTACCGGTCCAAAATGGGAGCCTTTTATTCACCTGCCAAGAGGGAGGAGAAACTGGCGTACTATAGAGAAATCCTGTGTAGTCAGTTGGGCGCTGCCTATGTGCGCCATGGTCCATCCTCTGATAAGTCTGACCGGGAGGTTCCTTATCGCTCACGTACCACTGCCATGGCTGCTGTGGGGAGTTAGGGGGGTGTGAGCAGTAGCAGCTCCATCAGCAGCAGCCTAAGTCTGGAGTCGTTGATGAGCAACTTCCTTCACCCGCCTAGTGAGGAGAGTACTCAGCAGCAGCAGGACCTGGAGCAGACCCTGAATCAGCAGGTGGTGGCCTACTTGGACAGCACTCTGCCACCCCAGGTAGAAGATCTGCTGGACAACTGGGCAGCCAAACTGGATGTGTGGCCACAACTTGCCGAGTTTGCAGTGGAGAAGCTGTCCTGCCTGGCCAGTAGTGTGGCATCAGAGCGGGTGTTCAGTGTGGCAGGGGCCATCGTTACCCCAAGGAGAACCCGCTTGTCCACCCGAAATGTGGAGAGACTGACCTTTGTCAAGATGAATCAGGCCAGGATTTCCACACACCAATGCCTTATGCATCAGATTAGATCAGCCATGACGCCTCACCAAAACTTTGAGAAATGAGTCTGGATTCTAATTAAATGCTTAGGATTCCGGCTCACCTAGATTGCAGATCAACCATCTGGCAGCTCACAACTCTGTCTCCTCCACGAAGCTGCACGGATCCCCGACCTCAGTCCTGGGCTTAGTATTCCATGAATAAACATGCATATGAATGCAAAAATGGATCCAGCATACGTAGAAAACTTGACTTTATTGAAAAATCCACAGTGCAAAGATAAAAAATGCGGCAATAACCGACGCGTTTCGGGCACAGAAATTTGCCCTTGTTCACGGCTCAACTTCATCTATTCATATGTTACTTAAATAGGGAAGTTCCTTACTCGTCATACCTGACGTCACATCCTATTCGTTACAACTTTAAAACATATACAATTAAAACATACATTGCCTGCCTCATTTTAATTATATTTAACTATATTATATCAAAACCTTAATATATTCATATTTATAGTTATGTTCTATATGTACTGGTTTTATTGGTATATATATACTAAATCATTTCGGAGGTTCATTCCTGCTGGTGCTCTTGTCTGCAATTCTAAAATCCAAAAGGCCTCTCTTAGACGCACCTTCTTTGTCCAATCCCCTCCTCTTCTTGATTGCTCCACTTTTTCAATACCAAAAAACGCAAAGCCTTGCATATCTCCCCCATGCTTTTCTATAAAATGTTTTAAAGCACCTGAATTGATTTGTCCTTTCTTTATCCCATATATATGTTCGGCTATCCGTGTCTTAAGTTTTCTTATGCTACTGCCTACATAAAGTAGATCACATAATTTGCAATGTATGCCATATACAACATGATCTATATAGCAAATTAATAAAATTATTTATTTGATACTCTTTTTGATCATGATATTATATTTTTATCCTTTTGTTTTTTGTAGTATATTGGCATACATTTCATCTCCTGCCTCCACAGATAAAAAATCCTTTTTGGGATAACCATATTTTATTTAGATTTTTACTAGAGAAATCACTTGATGTAACTTCATTGCCTATAGTTTTGTTTCTTTTTGGTATACATCGTACTCCTCTGTCTATTATGCTGGCTAGTTGTTCATCTTGCCTTAAGATATTTATGTTTTTATAAAATATCTTTTTTATATCTTCAAAATTGGCATTGTATGGAGTAGAGAAAAATACTTGTTTTTCTACGTTAACCCTCTCCTTTCTTTTTGGGTATAATAGATCTTTTTGTGTTTTATTTTCCATTCTTTTTGAAGCTTTCTTTATCTGTACATGTTTATATCCTCTTTCTAGCAAGCTGGTCTCTATAATTCTTTTTCCTTTAAAAAATCATCATGTTCAGTACACGCTCTCTTTGCTCTTATGAACTCTCCTAACGGTATAGCGTCTATTGTATGGCGTGAATGACAGCTATCTGCTCTGAGTGTGGTATTCCCACTTGTCGGTTTCCGATATAAAGTAGTTACAACTCTAGATTTATCCAAATTTCCTTCCAGCATAATATCTAGGAAAGGAATTTTTGTTTTGTGATATTGATGGGTAAACCGTAAGTTACATGTATTGGAATTAACATACTGTACAAACTCCGGTATGGACGCCACATCGTGACCCCAAACAATGAGGAGGTCATCGATGTAGCGCCCATACCAGTATACAGTGACCATGTGGATTGTCTGCGTTAAAAATGACGTGGTGCTCCCACCACGACATGTACAAATTTGCTATAGATGGGGATGACGTAGCACCCATCGGAACTCCCATAAGCTGGATATAATATGTGTAATCAAATCTGAAAAAAAAAATTTTTTATTAAAAACTCTATACTTTCCAGAAGAAATAACTTTAAGCCTTCTTCATACTGGCTAAATTTATTAAGATGGTATTCTATAGCCGACAAAATAAGATCTTGAGGAATATTGGAATATAGGCTTACTACTTCTTGTCCCAACCATCTATAGTTTTTTGACCAGGTGACATTTTGGAATGCTTGCAGTACCATAGTGCTATCTTTTAAATATCCTGGAGCAGTGCGTACCAATGGTTGAAGATATTTATCTACAAAATTGCTTAATCTTTCCAGCGGACTGTTGTTGCTAGACACTATAGGACGCATATTTGGGGGAAATTGATTTTTATGGAGTTTGGGCACCCCATAAAAAATGGGTATGTGTGGGTTAGCTATCTCTAGAAATGTTCTTTGTTTTTCATTGAGGGCACCTAACTTGATGCCCTCATCTAAAAGTTTTTTTTAACCTTTTTTGTATGTTTGTCATGGGATTTTCTCTTAATTTTCTGTACGTTTTAGTAGGGATTCCAATATAAGTTTTTTATATAGTGTCGCGTCCATTACCACCGTAAGACCCCCCTTGTCCGCCTTTCTGATGACAAGGTTTTTGTTTTTCTTTAATTCTTGTTTAGCCTCCCTTTCTTGTTTATTAATATTGGATCTAATCTTTTGGTTTTTAGTATTCTTCTTTAATAATTTTCTCAGATACCATTCCATTGTCATCTGAAAGGCGTCCATGTAGTTGACTCTAGATGTAATTGGGTAAAAAGTGGGATCACTAAAATCCAAATCGATATCACTACTATATATCCTATTGTCATCATCCTCTGTTTGCAGTTCTCTTAATGAAAAAAGAGCTTGTTGTTCTTTGAATGTTAACATATCAAACTCATTATGCATTATATCACTGACTATTTTAGTTTGTACTTTTTTTTGTTCCCTAGAGGTACTATTTAAATCTTCAAAGTATCTCTTAACAGTTAAAGACCTTACAAATTTATTTATATCTAACATGACATCAAACAATTGTAGATTTCTAGTGGGAGTGAAATTAAGTCCTTTTTGTAACACCACCTGTTGAGCTTCTGTTAATATAAATGGGGTTAGACATACAACAGTACTTATTCTCCGTCCTGCTTTTCATTCTCTTTTAAATCCTCCGTGTTTTTCGTTTTATGCTTTCTGCCTCCCCGTTTTCTGCTTGTTTAGATGTAGCGGTTTCTTTATTTTTCTCTTGTGCATTATTTGCTCTTTCGTTTTGTTTTCCTCTTGACTAGTGTTGAGCGATTACGTTGGCCATCGACATCGGTCGATGGTCGATAGTCGACCATCATCGACAAGATATTTGATGGTCGATGATAGATTAGGATCGATGACCATTAAAGTCTTTGGGAGAGCAACAACACCTTCATTCTTACACCCAAACAGGGCTGGAGAAGCAGAAATTAAAATCCACAACAGTCAAATGGATACGTGCTACATCTTAGGCAACACACTTAGGTTATAAAAGCGACAGAAAAAAAAATCACAGACCGTTCACTATCCCTGTCTTGTACCACAGCATGACCCTTAAACCTGCATGACCCACAAATTAAAAAGTGCCAGAAGGCAGTATGATTTGAACCATCATTTTACTTGAACTGGACATTGAATATCCCTGTCCTGGAACGCAGCATGAGCCCCAAACCTGCATGACCCCCAGATTTAAAAAGTGCCGGAAAAAGGAGTCTTTCAACCACCATTTTAGTTTCACTGGACATTGACTATCCCTGTCCTGGGCCATAGCATGAGCCCCAAACCTGCATGAACCCCAGATTAAAAAGTGCCGGAAAAAGGAGTCTTTCAACCACCATTTTAGTTTCACTGGACATTGACTATACCTGTCCTGGGCCACAGCATGAGCCCCAAACCTGCATGACCCCAGATTAAAAAGTGCCGGAAAAAGGAGTCTTTCAACCACCATTTTAGTTTCACTGGACATAGACTATCCCTGTCCTGGGCCACAGCATGAGCCCCAAACCTGCATGACCCCCAGATTAAAAAGTGCCGGAAAAAGGAGTCTTTCAACCACCATTTTAGTTTCACTGGACTTAGACTATCCCTGTCCTGGGCCACAGCATGAGCCCCAAACCTGCATGACCCCCAAATTAAAAAGTGCAGGAAAAATGAGTCATTCAAACACCCAATAAGTTTCACTGGACATAGACTATCCCTGTCCTGGGCCAGAGCATGAGCCCCAAACCTGCATGACCCACAGATTAAAAAAGTGCCGGAAATAGGAGTCTTTCAACCACCATTTTAGTTTCACTGGACATTGACTATACCTGTCCTGGGCCACAGCATGAGCCCCAAACCTGCATGACCCCCATATTTAAAAAGTGACGGAAAAAGGAGTCTTTCAACCACCATTTTAGTTTCACTGGACATTGACTATACCTATCCTGGGCCACAGCATAAGCCCCAAACCTGCATGACCCCCAGATTTAAAAAGTGCCGGAAAAAGGAGTCTTTCAACCACCATTTTAGTTTTACCGGACATAGTCTATCCTGTCCTGGGCCATAGCATGAGCCCCAAACCTGCATGACCCCAGATTAAAAAGTGCCGGAAAAAGGAGTCTTTCAACCACCATTTTAGTTTCACTGGACATTGACTATACCTGTCCTGGGCCACAGCATGAGCCCCAAACCTGCATGAACCCCAGATTTAAAAAGTGCTGGAAAAAGGAGTCTTTCAACCACCATTTTAGTTTTACCGGACATAGTCTATCCCTATCCTGGGCCATAGCATGAGCCCCAAACCTGTATGACTCCAGATTAAAAAGTAACGGAAAAAGGAGTCTTTCAACCACCATTTTAGTTTCACTGGACATAGACTATCCCTGTCCTGGGCCACAGCATGAGCCCCAAACCTGCATGACCCCAGATTAAAAAGTGCCGGAAATAGGAGTCTTTCAACCACCATTTTAGTTTCACTGGACATTGACTATACCTGTCCTGGGCCACAGCATGAGCCCCAAACCTGCATGACCCCCATATTTAAAAAGTGATGGAAAAAGGAGTCTTTCAACCACCATTTTAGTTTCACTGGACATATACTGTCCCTGTCCTGGGTAGCGCTTGCCCCTCCGTATGAGTGCGGACCAATTGAACTTCACTTGGAAATACTGGTGACTAACGCTCCTGTTCCACCTAGGTGCCCTTTTTCTTGGCATTCTTTTTCTCATTTTACTCAACGTGCTGGAGGAAATTGCCTCTGTACTTTGTTCTCTGTCCGTGCTCCATACTCCATGTCCTCTGAATAACCTACATCTGGTCAAGTTTTCCTGTACCTCCCTTGTACAATTCAGAGGAATTTTTTTACCAGCTATTTTGTACATGCAAGTTTTTTAGTAGTTTAATTCTAGAAAACACATTTTTAAAATAGGATGGAATCCCACCATGTCTTTGTTTCTCTTTTTTAATTGTATTAAATGGGTTGTCTCAATACAGGGATTGATAGCTATGTTAAAGATCTTGCAAAAACAAGTCATTTTGCAATATGTGTCCATTAACAGTGTCCTACCTATTCCTGTTTCTGACAGCACCATCACCCTTGAGCCACTCTTGACAATTGTGAAGAACAAATGTCTGTTAGAAACAATATTTTTTTTATAATAGGACCTGTAGTATAGCTGCATGTCACAGCAAAATGCCCCCAAAAATTCAAAGCATGACCCTTGAGCCACTTTGGACAATTGTGAAGAACAAATGTCTGTTAGAAACAACATTTTTTTATAATAGGACCTGTAGTATAGCTGCATGTCACAGCAAAATGCCCCCAAAAATTCAAAGCATGACCCTTGAGCCACTTTGGACAATTGTGAAGAACAAATGTCTGTTAGAAACAAAAAAATTTTATAATAGGACCTGTAGTATAGCTGCATGTCACAGCAAAATGCCCCCAAAAATTCAAAGCATGACCCTTGAGCCACTTTGGACAATTGTGAAGAACAAATGTCTGTTAGAAGCAACATTTTTTTATAATAGGACCTGTAGTATTGCTGCATTTCAAAGCAGCCATGAACCTAAAAAATTATAAAAATGACTTCTCAAGCCACTGTCAAAAAATGTGAGGGACAAAAGCCACTTACCAGCCACATTTCTGTTCCCAAAAAGGACCATGATTATTGCTGTATCTCACAGCAACATGACCCCAAAAAATTAAAAAATGACTTCTCAGCCACTATTAAAAAAATTTGTACGGGAGAAATGCCACTTAAAAGCCACATTTCTGTTCCAAAGGACTATGATTATTGCTGTATCTCACAGCTACATGACCCCAAAAAATTATAAATATGACTTCTCAGCCACTATTAAAAATTGTGAGGGAGAAATGCCACTTAAAAGCCACATTTCTGTTCCAAAGGACCATAATTATAGCTGTATCTCACAGCAACATGACCTCAAAACCATTGACAATGCGAAAACATATTAGTATTCCTTTTATATACACATCGGCACAACTTCTGTAGTGTTATAATTTGATTTCAGCCATGTACACTTTTATACCAGATTGCATTAGAAAACCCATAGGAGCGTCGCTCGCTCTCCCATTGGTCCAAATTACGGCGCCTCTTTTAAATTTCGAGTCCCCATAGAACTCTATGAGAAAGCATCTCGCGCTCTGATTGGCTAAGCTGGACGAGCCCCCGCTGCTTCAACCAATCAGCTCGTTTCTGCCTTTTTACTGTATTTTGAACTGTCCCGCCTTTGAATATGATTGGTCCATTTTTCTCCATAGGATAGAATGGGCCACTGTCGCTCCTATTCTGATTGGTCTATTCTCCTCCATAGGATATAATGGGACATTGTCGCTCCTATTCTGATTGGCTGGTTTATGCCGACCAATGAGAATAGCTTTACAAATTTGAATTACTGTCTTTCCCGGCAATTCTCTCTATGGCAATTCCCTATGTAGCGCCGGTCTCGGCGACGAACGCGTTGTTTGGCTTTTTAACTGCTTTATTTTTCAAGAAGTGTTCTGGTCTTTATCTGAGATTGTTTTACATTGTATAAAAATAATTTGTTGATTAATACTTCTTTCAGCCCGGCGCTGAGCGCCGAGATTGAGTGCGCTCATCTCTACCATAGAGTAAAAATGGGAGAAGTAGCTCGCGCTCTGATGGCTTTACTAGCCGAGACCCCCTAGCTCAGCCAATCAGCTCTTTTCAGCATTTTTACTGTTTTTGAAATTATCCCGCCTGGGTTCTGGAATTGGTCCTAACTTCTCCATAGGCTAGAATGGGACTTGTCGCTCCTATCTGATTGGCTGAGCTAGCCGAGACGCCGCTAGCTCAGCCAATCAGCTCTTTTCAGCATTTTTACTGTATTTTGAATTGTCCCGCCCTGGATTCTGATTGGTCTACACTTCTCCATAGGCTAGAATGGGACTTTGTCGCTCCTATTCTGATTGGCTGAGCTAGCGGGGTCTCGGCTAGCTCAGCCAATCAGCTCTTTTCAGCATTTTTACTGTATTTTGAATTATCCCGCCGGGGATTTTGATTGGTCAATTCTTCCCCATAGCTTTTAATGGTTCACTGTCGCTCCGATTCTGATTGGCCGGTTTCTGCCGACCAATGAGAATAGGTTTCAGATTTTGAATTACTGTCTTTCCCGGCAATTTGCAATATCATATTTGTTGGCGCCGTTCTAGAGTTTGGAAAAGTGATGTTTTTTTTTATTATGTGTATTTTTTACGTGCAGCTCTCTTCTGACACTGTTTTCCGCCTTTATAACGGCGATTTTTTCCTATTCATACTCCTGCTGCACGGGGCAGAGCGCCCAGATTTCTGTCGCGATCTTCGATCTGCTTCCTCGCATGTTCCGTTCTTGCTTCACTTTGCCTCCGCCGGAGCATTTCGACCAAGTCTGCTTGTCGGAGCGGAGCGCCGAAACTTCTGTCGCGATCTTCGATCCGCTTCCTCGCATGTTCGGATCCTGCTTCACTTCGCCGCCGCCGGAGGATTTAGACCAAAAAAAACCTGGTCTGCTTGTCGGAGCTGCCGAGCGCCGCGATATGGTGAGCCGCGATGGTACATGCCTCGGATTATACGAGCGTGCCGCGTCCCGCCCCAGAACGCCTACCCCGCGCCCCACCGCGCCCACTGCCCGCCCACTGCCCGCCCCTTCATGCGGACCGCAGCCGAAAGTGGCGAACGCTGCGTCCGACAGCGGGAGTCGGGCTGGGAGGCGCAGTGTATGCCAGAAAACAGGCGTAAAGCCCGTTCATACATGTCGCCCTATGTAACTATGTAACTATGATTCTAAGAGTAGCGGCTATCATGTGCGTGTCATACTGAAACACAGCATTGTATGAAGACCAAACCACGCTCCCTATGCATATTTGAGCATGGCACAATGTTCTACAACGCCATACAGGCTCTCTGCAGCCAGGAATTAGCTGTTTTTTAATGCGATTCACCGCAAATAAATTCGGGTTGAAACGATTTTTGACGGAAAATTCAGCGAACTCGGCGAATCAAGTTTTTAAGAAATTCGCCCATCTCTACCCACAAACTAAAACAAAATAATAACGCTGGTTGAGTAACAAATGTGTATATGACACACACTTCTGAAGGTCTTTCACTCCATTAGCTGAAGAAACTAGTTTATTTGCTAAAGAGTTTAATATAGCACAACAGCAGATAGATAATAACTCTGGTTGAGTAACAAGTGTGTATATGACACACACTTCTGAAGGTCTTTCACTCCAGTAGCTGAAAAAAACAAGTTTCTTTGCTAAAGAGTGCAATATAGTGCAGCAGCAGCAGCCGGATGCTTATGACAGGACACACAGTGAGAAGTGTGAGAATTTAAGATGGCGTCCGTATTTATAGGGCTGTGATGTCACAGAAGCCCACTGGTCGCTGATTGGCTTCATGTCTGCACATATCATTGAGGGTGTTCCTTTCTTCCTCCCAGAGTTCTCTGCCCCATGTCACGCCATGTGCTCACGGCCATTTTAGAAAAAATAGACGATTCGTTCCCAGGAAGTACGATAAATTTCGGCTTCGTGCAGAACCGAAGTTTTCCTGAAATTCTAAATGAATTCCACTTTGTTAGAATCCATTCGCCCATCTCTAATTATTATACATGATTACCCTTTACCTAATATATGTACCTCTTTCTTATTTTGCATTGTTGGATCAGGTTATCACTTCAGTGACTTTGTTCAATCCATTGGGATTCAGTGTATTTAGGCAGAAAATCCAACACATCTCCCTTCTTTTTAGCATTTCACTGCTGTCATGTAGGTCAATATTTATTTTCTCTATTGGATATATTTTATCGCTTTTGTATTCTGCTCCAATAAAGTGTCAGGACAAACTATGCAGCAGCATTCCTCTCTGTATGTTTGATCTGTGCTGATTGATTCTACGGTCCAGAGTCATGGTGGTTTTTCTGACATACTGCATCCTACAGCCGCACAGTATCACATATACTATGTAGGTAGATTTACAATTGAGGAAGGATTTTATTTTGTATTTGTGTACTGTATTTTGTGGCTTAAATTCCTTGATGCCATTATCTATCTCGTTACAGCCTCTGCTATTGCATTTAAAGGGGTTGTCTCACTACAAAGATTGCTTTTTATGTTAAAGATCTTGCAAAAACAAGTCACTTTGCAATTTATGTCCATTAACAGTGTCCTACCTATTCCTAGATATCCCCTCTTGTATGGGCTGCATTTGCTCCTCAGGTCGCTATTGCTACAGACCTCCTGATGGCTGCCAGCACTGGTTGTTATAGCTACAGACCTGGCTTATACTGCAGCCTATTAGAAGTCAGTAAACATGCCCCTGAATTCAAAATGAAACCAAGAAAACAGGACTGGGGTAAGATGATTCAATGTAGTGAGACAACCCTTTTAAACACTACTATTTCTTTTTCCTCTTTTTTTCATTTCTGTATTCTTACATTTATGTTGTTTTAGTCAGGAAGATGCTAAAACATTTTTTAAAGATTTCACCTATCTATTTGTGATATTTGGATGTGCTGGCAGTACCATTTTTATGATCGGCTCTGCTAGTAAAAGGTACCAGTGCTTATTTAAAATATTTATATATTTATAGTATGCTTTGTAATACATTTATTTGGTAATTTTTATCATTATTTTCATTTTTTTCTTCCTTATTTATTCTCACACATTCTTTTTCCTTGTTACAATTCTTTTGAATTCTTCTGAGTTGTCCGTACGGAATATTCTTTTTCCATTTATGGAAGTGGCTGCTACTGTGATGCTGATATCCATTTGAATTGACTTTTTTGAAAAATGTTTTACTCTGGATCTTACCATCTTCATGATACAGAGTTAGGTCCACATAGTCTATTTGTTTTCCATCGGCTGTGAGGGTGAATTGAATCCTCCAATTTGTATTATTTAGATATTTAGGTATTTAGATTATTTAGATATTTAGATATGAGAATGAATAAAGAATCTTCTTAGGGGGAGGAAAGAGATGGGGATTTTGATAGTAAATGGCAAGACATTCTGGATAACTGCTCTATCAATCTTTTAAGACTATTGTTGGAAAAGAGAGAATGTAATTGTAAAAATATTTCAGATAATATTGATATTTTGATGTTAAAGTTAGAGTATAAATTGCATGTAGAATACCAGTGGGAAAATAAAGAATAATATCCAGAAAATAGATATGATAAACAAAAAAGTAAAAAAATAAAGATAAGAGACAAAAAGAAGGGATATAAAATTGAAAGAAACATATTTATCCCTTTACCGACATTCGACATACCCATATGTCATGGTTGGGAAGGGGTTCCCGTAAATTGATGAATGGATACGTCATGGAGATCTTGCGAGCTCACAAGCAGAGCTCGCAAGATCTCAGCATGGGACCAGCGGTATATTACTCATATTATTTATGCCGCATCACCTGCGGCCGGAGTGAGATTCCGCCGCAGGTGATTAACCCTTAACTATCGTGATCTATCATGATCGCAATAGCTAAGGTACAAACAGGAGGAATGAGCTTCTCCTACCTTTACCAAAGCATCCGGGCTGTCTGGTAAAGTCACTATGCCTGCAATGCATTGTGGGCATGGTGAGTGACGGTTGCCATGGAGACTAGTATACAGCAGCAATGCTGTTTACTGATCTCCTGTTGTATGAGTGATCTGAAGATCACTGATACAAATCCTCTATTGGGGAAAAGTGAAAAAAAGTAAAATACTTGCACGAAAAACAAAATAAAAACATGTACACCACCATTTTCCCATTTACAAATGTCAATCGCCCCCAAGAAATATCAAAAATAAAAAGTACACATATTTGGTATTGCTGTGTGCGTAATGACTTGTCCTATAAATCTGTCATATTATTTAACCTGCATGGTGAATGGCAGAAAACTGTGATGTTTTTTTCTTTTTTTGTTCAACCCACAGCACATAAAATGGAATAAAAAGCGATCAACACAGCCCTGTATATGGAAAATAAATAGTTATGGCTATCAGAAGACAGCAATGCATAAATATTGTTTTACACATTAAAAACACTTTTTTTTTAACGCTACCACAAAAAATTTATTTAAAATATATTATTTTAAAATAATAAAATATATTTAAAAAAAAAAAAAAAAAGCTATTAAAAAGCCTTGTTCCCACAAATTTGATACCAAAAAAAACATCAAATCATCACACAATATACAAACCCCTACTCAGATCCGTACACAGAAAAATAAAGTTATAGCTAGAAATGGCCGAATTTCTCAAAAATCCGATTTGCTGAGTTCGACGAATTTTCCGGCAAAATTCGTTTACACTCGAATTTATCCGCGGCGAACCGCCTTAAAAAACAGCTATTTCCTGGCTGCAGAGAGCCTGTAGGGTACTGTAGAACATTGTGCCATGCTTAAATATGCATAGGGAGCATGGTTTGGTCTTCATACAATGCTGTGTTTTAGTATGACATGCACATGACAGCCGCTGCTCTTAGAATCGATTCACTCTAAAATTCCCTGGGCACTTACGGGGGCAAAACTGACCAAAAAACTGAAGTGGGAACACAGCCTGACAAAGTCATTTCAGCGCCAGCTGGAAAGAAACGAACTGAGGGCTAAGATCCGACAATAGCGTCAAAGAACACAATAGTAGGTTCCTGGAGCTGGCACTGTTCGCAGCACAGTAAGGGGTCGTCACAGCAGGGGTCACCCCGTGAGGCTGCAGCTTCCGTTGTCATCTAGCAGCTGTGTATTGACCACCAAGATAACACTTATCGAATTGTTGACTAGGCCATCCACTTTCTCCCAGATAACATCTGACAACCCCAGAAAAGAGTCGGTAGGTTTGTCAGACACAACCCTTAGTTGCTTACAAAAGAATCTAGGGGACTTCCGGTTCCGGCGCCGACATGAGGTGAAGGGTGCGCAGGAGCTCCGGAGCGACATCGCTTAAACCCGTGGCTATAACCGGCAAACAGACCTGAAAATCAGTGAGAGGAGGAGCGGGAACTAAGCGGGACGCACCGGACCGGCGAGGTTCGCTAGTTCGCCCAGTTTCTGCCTGAATGGACGCCTGTTACAAGCGGAGGTGGCGGGAAGGAAGAGAGGCAGGGCGCAACGCTCTACAGCGCGCCAACAACCAGCACCAGAGATGCATCGAAGGTGGCAGAGGTGAATTACAGTTACAGTGCCCCTGTTATCGGCAGCATATGAAGAGCCTGTAGTGGTGGGCGAGAGGTAGGACTGGGCACAATACTCTGCAGCTGGATAGCGGCTCACACAGGAGGGCTCCCGGTGTGTAACAGGAGACAACAGCAGCCAGGGACCCTCATATGACAGCAAAGCGCCGGACATCAGCATTACTACAGTTACGGTGGAGAGAAGTGAGACAGGGAGGGGTTACCGTACTCAGCCAGCATCTGGCAGCTATAAGCCTGTATAAAGCGACAGAGGAGAGCTGCAGGCATTACAGATTTTAATACCCGCAGATAAGCTCATCGCTAGGTTTAACAGCAGGTCCTGATAAGAGAGGAGGATCAGGAGACAATACTTTGCAGCACACTAACGACCAGTATCAGTAATTCTAGAGGTGCAGGACAGGCTTGTGGACATTAAAGATTATACACTCATACGGTCTAGAACAGCTTCACAACAACTTCGCTGATCGCTCTGACCCCTCAAGTAAATTGGAACTCTGATACACAGTAGACAAAGAGCAACCCTGCTGATGGTAACTGGTGGAATTAGGATGTGAAGAGAACCATCATCTCTTCTAAAAACCTTACAAGCCTCTTATAACTGTTTCACCTCATAAGAGAGAAATATAACTACAACAGAGGATACCTAGCCCTCACCCACAGGGTTTTAGCTAACATTACCCTACGAGCGCGCCAGCTCAAATACCGCCCACAATAGTAATCTGGGACTCTTCTTGCAAATAACCAGAATGCATTTGTACCTTACACCCAAGTTAGGGGTGCCTACCTTAACTAAACAACTGCAGTAAAAGTGCATGGAACGCTACTTACTGAGAATGGGGAAATCTAAATCGGCTAAGCAAATGGGGAAGGGGACCAAACCCACTTCTCCTGAGTTAGAGGGCGCTGCTGACCCTGCCCTGACTTCAGAATGGGAAGAATTAATCATCTCCCAACCAGATCACTCCCCAAAGTCTCCAAAATGCTCCAAATCTGATGCTACATTCAACAGCCCACCACCAGAGGATAACTACAAGAAAATTGCCACTGAGGTTGCGCGTCAGATCGCGCCGGACCTACAGGAAACCTTGGCATCTACGGTGGCACATATGTTTGCTCAAATTAAAGGAGAAATCAGAGAACATGGAAATAGATTAGAGGAGCTAGAATTCAAGGTCCAGTCACTTGAAAT
>JAODAL010010699.1:0-103706 GCA_025379985.1 Phyllomedusa bahiana | reverse complement strand
ATTTAGTATTGCTTATAAAACACTACATAGGCCATACGTACAGCTCAATGGCTGGACTAGACTGAATCCAGTAGCAGGCAGCACTGGCCCATATGCTACTTGGGAAAGATAAACAGGTGCGCTTTTTGCTGAGCAGCAGCTTAACCCCCCTCTTGGGAACAATTAGAGATAAACTGCACTTTAACTAATACTTATTCACCACATGTAGAAAACCACAGTAAAAAGCATTGGGAGATTGCACAAATGAAAAAAAACCAATAAAAAAACCACTCAATCCCCAGTGCATGAGGGGGTGGTTCGATACAAATTGCTTAACACTCACCGGCCACTTATTGGTAAAAATGTCCAACTGCTGTTAACCCTTTATTTTAACACCCCCAATCAATGGCGGCAGCTCAGTGCATTTGGGCATGTAACATGGTCAAGCAACTCCTGTTTAAACCGGCAAGTTTGGGAAAAAGTGATTGGTGCCTTTAAACTGGCTGGTTTTGTGCCAAAGGGGCTATCGAGTACTTAAAAAAGCTGACTCCTGGGATTTTCACGCACAACCTCTCTGGGGTTTACAGAGAAGGGTCCAAAAAAAAAAAAAACACCCCAGTGAGGGCAGCCTGTGGCGGAAAATGCCTTGTTGACCCAGAGGTCAAAGGGAAGGGGCAACTGGTTCGAGCTGATAAAAAGGGGCAACATGACTCAAATCCCCACCCTTAAAACCCAGGTAGGCAAAAAAGGCCCCCTTGAAGCAAGAGGGCGAATTTTGAGGCAGAGGGGAAAAGCGCAGAAGACCACACCGGTCCCACTCTTTTCAGAAAAGAACGGGAAAGGGGCTCCAATTTCCCCAAGCTCACGAAATTTGGACATAAAAATTTTGGAAAAAAAAAAAAAACGTTGCCTTTTTTGAGTCTCGATTTCGCTGGACTTGGATGGTAGGGTCAAAATTTGGGCTCAACAACATGAAAGCAGGGATCCACCTGCCTTGTATCAACGGTTAGGCTGGGGTGTGGTTGTCATGGTGTGGGGAAAATTTTCTTTGGACCTTGGGCCCCCTTTGGGACCAATGAGATCGTTGCAACACCTTTTGGAATCTATGCCCCGAAAATTTGGGCAGTTTTTGAAGAAAAGGGGGTCCAAACCCGTTCTACTGGTGTCCTAATAAGTGGCCGGTAGTGTAAAAAAGGGAATACGGGGTACCGTAAATAAGATCATGTGGTACACCGCGGCTCACAACCCAAATTTGGAAAACTCAAATATTAGATTAGGGGGCTGCCCACACTTTCTGGGTGTCCAATCAAAAAAAAGACAACCTCGCTACCACATTTGTGGGCAATAAAGAAAAACATATGGAAAAAAATTTTAAAGAGGTATTTGTTGGGAAAGGGGCAATGAAACCAAGCTCGCAACGGCGTCAACGGTCCCCATTCTTGCGAGTCCCTACCTAACAATTTTTCAGAAAAAAACACAGAGAAAAATGGGCATTCTTTACTTAATAAAAAACCCAAGGCCTATTAAGCTCAAAATGGTAGCTGGGCTAATTGAATTAGTAGCAGGGATGGCCCATATGCTATTTGGGAAAGTAAACAGGGGCAGCTAAAAAGCTGGCATAGCTCACACACTTACCACTAGGGGAACAATTAGATGGAGGGCATGTGAGTGGTTGTTTTATTGGTATTTTTGCATTTGTGCAATCTCCCCATGTATTATACTGTGGTTTTTCTGTGTTTTTAGTGTTGCTTATGTAGCCCCAAGCCAAGATCTCTCAATTCAGCATTGCTCTATGGGCCTTGTGGCCACTGGGATATTAAAAAGCAATTTACCAGATAGTAAAAAATAAATCCTTGTAGCATTTTTCAGAAAGTCTGGGTGACAACATATATAGCTGTCACTACAAGGGTTGGCACCTAACTTTCCTAGTCTCAGACTAAGGGGATCTGCTATTTTTTCTCATAAACAACACCTTTCTGAATGCCCCTTGTATGTACAAAATGTGGACCCTCCAAGTACATTTGCCCTAATAGGATATTTTGCAATGGGTTTTTCTGAAGAAGACCAAAAAAACAATGTTTATCCAGCAGATCATAGGTGGTTCTGGTATGGGAGTACAATGGTTAATGCTAATATCCCCGGTGGGCTAAGGCAATGAAAGTGTTCAATATAATGTCAAGGGGTTTTCACGAACATTCCTGGTAATCCAAGGTAATGAGGGGTTAATACTTAGATTCTTAGAGATCTAGGTCATTAAAGGGGATATTTCTAACATCACTGGTGATCTCGGGTAGTGGAGGGTTAACTAGTTATATTGAAGGATGCCAATTCTCTCTATTTTTCACTTCACTTTTACAAGATGTGCCTAGAGACAGCTCTGGCTTTAGTGTGATGGGAAAGCTGGATACCTACTGTGGGGTATGGGGTGCTATAGCACCCAATCATTCATGGCAGCATGCATCTATGCATGAAGGGAAAGTTTGGTATCTATTGTGGGGGTATGGGCAACATCCAACTCTTCTGGACCATGAATTGGTGTTCCCCAATGTAGACATCCAACCTTCATATAATGGGAAAGCTGGCTACCTGCTATGGGAATCAAGCTTTCCTGGACGCTAGACAAGCTATCCAGCACTCCAGATGGGTTCAATCCCTCGCAGGCACAGCACCAGTCAATCAGAGCAGCTCAGCTAAAGATAGAGGCTCTGTGAGTGGGTGATATACATAATACAGTGTCTGTGCGGTTACCTAGAGGAGAACTTAAAGGGGGTTTCTCACCACACTGTTTCACTGAGTCACAAGTAGTTAACACTCACTCTGTCTCCTCAGGCTGTGAGTTGTTCTATAGCATTAATTAGCATATTCAGCTTCTAGCTGAGCTGTTACCCTGGTAAATATCGGAGAGCTAATCTTCATTAGACAAAAAACACAGGTGCTGTGAGGACTGAATACAATGCCTAACTGTACACAGAAGCTAATCTTGTTAGAGATAATTTGTTTTCTCTGGACTGAGCTGTTCATCCATGCGGTGATGTCACTCCCTGCTCTCTGCTCTCTCACCTAAACAGATAATAGCATTATGGTCAGATATGCAGGTCAGCATAGAAACCCATGCGCACTCAAGAGCACATAAAATGTCTCTTATCTCACAACTAATTTAAAATCAATAAAGCAATGTATATAATAAAAAGTCTTCAATTAACAGTCCCTTCATGTTGAAAGCTAATCTTTGTAGTAAGAAAACTCCTTTAAGCAGGAAGAAGGGGTGAGGAAGCAAGAGGGTGTTGCTTGTTCTAAAATTTCCCATGGACACAGTGGGCTTCCTCCTTCTCAGGGCTCCTGTGCACCTGAACAGGCTGTGCACGCAGTTTGCCACTGTATTGCACCTGTCCCACTCACTTGAATGTGGATCAGCCGCTGTACCAGACTCAGTTTATGGATTAAAGCAATTATATATGGACATCCCCTTTGAGCAATTATTTATGAACCAGTGAACCTCAGATATTTCAGAAATGTGTTATAGATCTACATATCTAAATGGATTATAGATAGTTTTTCATGCCCGGGCATCGTTGGGAGAGGGTATCACCTACAATAGCCATTCCAGATAGTGCATGGCACAGTGACAATATTTTCTGCTGTGCTCAGTAAGAACTTTGGACATGAAATACAGGCCTGTTACTTAATCACCTGAGAAGGAGGGAAGTTCAGGAGCTCACAGACACCTCCAGTCTGAACTTAAAAGTAAAATATATTACAGCATTTTTTTATCCCTCGGTCTCAGATTACAGAACGCTCCAGCACTAAAGCTGCCTCAAAGGCTCCTGCGCTTGTTTCAAAGCGCTTTGGTTTTACAGCCAGCAGCAAAAAGTTGTCAAAGGGAGAATCGAAAATCTGGAATCCAATCTATAAATCCTACAGCAAAATGAAAAACAATTCAGTCAACACATTACTAACACATCAGGACTACAAAGGGAACATCTCAACAAATATGTGTCATTCCTGCACTCTACAGTAATAGTTATTAGCATCTTCTGTATCTCATGTATAGGTCATCAGAGCACTCTGCACCTTGTGAATTGGTTATTAGAGGACTGTATGCATTGTGTATTGGTGATGCAAAGAATGTATGCATGGAGTACTGCTTATACGAATACTGTATCCAGTGATTATTGGTCATGAGTGTACATTGAGGATTGTTCATAAGAAAACTATGCATGAAAATACTGTATGCATTGAGCATTGGTGATGTCAATACTGTATACGCTGAGTATTGGTCATGAGTATACTGTATACACTGAGTATTGGTGATGTGAATACTGTATACGCTGAGTATTGGTCATGAGTATACTGTATACACTGAGTATTGGTGATGTGAATACTGTATACGCTGAGTATTGGTCATGAGTATACTGTATACACTGAGTATTGGTGATGTGAATACTGTATACACTGAGTATTGGTCATGAGTATACTGTATACACTGAGTATTGGTGATGTGAATACTGTATACACTGAGTATTGGTCATGAGTATACTGTATACACTGAGTATTGGTGATGTGAATACTGTATACACTGAGTATTGGTCATGAGTATACTGTATGCATTGAGCATTGGTCATAAAAATACTGTATACATTGAGTATTGGTCATGAGAATACTGTATACACTGAGTATTGGTCATGAGTATACTGTATGCATTGAGCATTGGTCATAAAAATACTGTATACATTGAGTATTGGTCATGAGAATACTGTATACACTGAGTATTGGTGATGTGAATACTGTATACACTGAGTATTGGTCACAGAGGCGGGATGACGGGTAGGCAGAGGTAGACGACCGCCTAGGGCGCCTACCTCTGCCTGTCCCTTAGGGGCGCAGGCAGAGCCCCGAACCTCGCCGGGCTCCAGTAAGCCGCAGGGCCGACACTGCGGGGCCGCCGGGTCCTCATAGCGCTGAGGACCCGCCGCGGTCCCGTGCGCCTCAGCCAGCAGCGTCCCGATGATGTGATGTCATCGCGACGCTGCCTCTCCTCGGGCGCACAGCGTGTCATAAGCCGTGCACCCGAGGAGCTGCCGGGGATCACGCGGCTGAAGAGTACAGAAGAGGAGCGCGCGCCCGGGAAGCGGGTGAGTATTAATGTTGTTATTTTTAAGTGCCTGCCTGTGGCCCCTATAATGCCTGCCTGTGGCCCCCTATAATGCCTGCCTGTGGCCCCTATAATGCCTGCCTGTGGCCCCCATACGCCTGCCTGTGGCCCCTATAATGCCTGGCAGTGGCCCCCTATATACTGCCTGTGGCCCCTATAATGTCTGCCTGTGTTCCCCTATATACTGCCTGTGGCCCCTATAATCCCTGCTTGTGTGCCCCTATCTACTGCCTGTGGCCCCTATAATGCCTGTCTGTGTGCCCCCTATATACTGCCTGTGGCCCCTATAATGCCTGCCTGTGGCCCCATACGCCTGCCTGTGGCCCCTATAATGTCTGCCTGTGGCCCCCATACGCCTGCCTGTGGCCCCATACGCCTGCCTGGGGCCCCCATATGCCTGCCTGTGGCCCCAATAAGCCAGCCTGTGGCCCCTATATGCTTGCTGGTGCCCCCATATGCCTTCCTGTGTCCCTATACGCCTGCTGAGCCCCTATAGCCTGCTCTGAGCACTACATTTGCCTGCCTGATGGTCCTAGTTACTATACCTGCCTGTTTGGCCTGATTAATACCTGCGCTGAGCCTATAGGTCATATATACCTGCCTGAATGTGTTAATACTGTATACCTGATGTATTGGTCATGATATACTTATACCTGAGTATGAGTGACGCTATATTACTGATACACTGATTTTGAGAGTAGACACTTATGTCTATAAACTGTCCTGAGTAATTGGTCATATATCTGTATACCACTGAGAGTGAAACCTATACTGATATTTCAGATACCTGTCTGATATGGGAGTGAATACTGTTTTACACTATATTGCATAACTGATGATGACATTGCGTCAAAAAATACCTGTATAATGAGGGACTCTATACTATCACTGAGTTATTAGTGATACTGTAGTACATGAGTTTGGTCACCCAGATGCCGTCAGATACTGCCTCACTTCCCTCGTGCATGTTCCCTAAGGTGGCAGACAAGCTCAATCGCGTACCAAGGAGGCCGAATGACGTGCCAGGACTAATACTCAGCCCACACCTGACACCACCCCACCAGCCTAACCGATTTGATACAGGCGACGACTGGTTTCCATGCTACAGCTTGTTAAGCCAAATTCGCCCGAGACATGCCGAAGCGCAGGCTAGAAATACAGGGACGCACGACCGGCAAGCGGTTTTCGAATTAATGTTGTTCAATTTTAGTGCCTTGGGCATAATTGCGGCCCCTATTTCCTGCTCTTGGCCCTATAATGGCCTGTGGCCCATACCCTGCTGTGGCTTAATGCTGGCTGTAGCCCCTTTTCTGTCTTCAAAGTTTTGCCGCTAACTGTGTGGCCTTATAATCCCTGCTTTGCTCCTATATCTGTGTGGTAATGCTGTTGTGTGCTATATACTGCTTGCCTTCTATCAATGCTCGAACCAGTGTGGCCCCATTTCTTTGCCTGTGGCCACCCAAGGCATTTGGCCCCATACTGCCGCTCCATGGATGTATTTGTTCTTTTTCGGACCCCTATATCTTGTGGTGCCCTATGATGGTCCTTAGCTGCTGACCCCTAATCCCTGATGAGCATAGCAGCCTGTCCCCTGTAATATACTCAGCCTGCCCTTATCTTGAGCCAGCATAAACCTCATGCCCTATTCAAAGTGAGGACCCATTCTATATACCTTATATCATTCTAATACTGATGAATGCTCGTTTAAACCTGCTAGAGATGTCTATACATATTACATGCCTAAATGAGAGTGCCCATTTATTAGCCTACTGTTAAGGGAAATATAATGTTACCGAGCCTGTGAGAGGGATACTAATATCTGTCTAAGTGGGACCTTATGATGTATACCTATAAGTAAGGAGTTGCTGGAAATGTGAGGATTCTAAGATATTTGTGTCCAAATCTGCAGGGACGAGTTGTGGCTGGGAGCAATCAGCATGAAGGTGTGAACCGGATGGAGAAGAAAAGGGAAAGTGAACGACGCTGATCAGAAATGATGTCTCCGGTGAGTCACTAAATGTAACTGCAGTGTAATCACTTATATTTCTGCAGAGTGTCTACATACAACTAGTATCTACCACTATATGGTCACTGTATGGCGGTGGTATATGTAATCAGAGCCTGTGTACAGCTGATAGTCACATGTGGGGTCGCGTTTGGTCAGGGTCTGGCAGGATTATTTGATACTTAAGTAGTAATAGTTTGGGGTCTTGGTTTTGTAGGAGTGTTTTTTAGTAACAATCCGTCGTCTGGTAGATTTGCTCCATGTGTCGGTGGATTATTTGTGATTGTTATTTGTAATGTATTTCACTGTCATGCGGAGGGGAGCGATTTTGAAAAAGCTTACTTGTCATTGTGCAGTGACTGCTGAGGAGATGGACGGGAGCTATGTGGAATATGCAGAAAATTAGTGACAGGACCTGGCGCAGGGGTGAGAGGAATTAGTGTGTGTGTGTGTGGAGGGCATTTTTTGGGGAGTGAGGGGGGGGGGTGCCATTGGCTGTACTTGCGTAGGGCACCAAAATGCCTTGTCCCGGTCCTGATTGGTCATGAGTATACTGTTTGCATTTAGGATTGTTCATAAGAAAACTATGCATGAAAATACTGTATACATTGAGTATTGATCATGAGAATGTTATGTAAGCAATATTTTGGTCATGGGAATTATTTGTGTATTGAATGCTGACTTTATTATATTAGAATGAAGGGCTACATGTCAGAATAGAGGCGCCGCCACGCCAGTTTTAAGGCGCATTAAATGAGTGTATAGTGCGCCAGAATGAATGAACCTGTCAAAAATCTGGCCTGTGGTCTACCTTACATAGTATAATTGATGCGGCTAATCTAGGCGCATAGCAAAATGTAGACACATAGCATATCATTGCTAGCATATTTGATGCGCATTAGGTGCATTCAAATGTGTCATGCCTTGTGTATAATGCGCCTAGTTTTGGTGTACGACAGTTCATTTATATAGAGAATAGGGCAGCACAGTCCTAATGGGATAGGTCGCCCTAAGTGTTCTTGATTGAATACTTAATCGTGATATATATTAATATATTATTACACATTACATTGCGCTCATAAAAAGAGTTAGAGACTAAATTCAGCTCGGCTACACCTGTACATAAGCAAACAGTACTCGAGCCTGGATCACAATTCTAGACAAACACAATTTAACAAAGCTAACAACACACAAGCGGCTGTACTCTTCATGTGGTCATCTGTATTTTATTGATCTCATCGTGTTAGCACCATAATGCAGGGAAAAAAAGTAGGTGAATCATTAAGTGGGACATGTTTGAAAACTGTCTTGGTCTAAGACTTTTCTTGTTGCCCATAGAAAACCAATCAGCGCCCCCCTTTCATTTTTTCAGAGCTCTATATGAAATGAAAGGGGAATGCTGATTGGTTGCTATGGGCAACAAGAAAAGTCGTAGACCAAGACAGTTTTCAGACATGTCCCCTTAATTTTTTACCCTGAAGATTTCTGTTTGGTTAAGATCACCAAAACAGTAGTTTCAACAGCAGTCACCAGAATTTTTTGTTGCAGAATTTTTATTTTAATTTTAACAGCATTAAACCCGGGTGAACATGTATATTTACCAAGTCTTCAATAATAATCCACAGAGTGTCATTGAAACTACTTTTTTGTTGGCTTTGTTGGACACGGCACCACTACGATTTATACATATGTATACAGCATACATGCCAACTCTCCCGGAAGAGTTGGCGAACCTCCCGCCGCCAGCAGGCAGCGGGGGTTCTTTAAATGACCGCGGCGCCAGAGTAGCGCGGGCCATCCCTACAGGAGGGTGAAGGGGCCGCAGCTCCGGCGAGTCTCACTGACTTTTGGGGCCGCAGCCGCACAGTTAGGCCATGTTCACACGGCTTAAAATGGGCCGTATTTCGGTCCGTAATTACGTGCCGGAGTGCGCCTATTACGGGCCGAAAACGGCCCATTCATTACGGTAATTCACAGTTCTCATAGAGAACTATGGATTACGTCTCCTCTCCCCGCCCGACGAAGCCGCCGGGCGGGGAGATAATTGACATGTGAATTACTAGCCGCAAATACGCGCCGCTAGCGAAGTGCCGGCCCCCTGCTCAGTCCCCCGCTCCCGCCCCGCCCCCGGTCACACGGCGTAATTGCGGGGCGTAATTACGCCCTGAAAATACACCGTGTGAACATAGCCTTAGTCAGCAGCTGCTGTACAGGGAGAAGGCAGGAGGGATGGTTCCCCTCCTCCCTTCTCCCCCTGTATGTACAGCGTCGATGTGTGCTGTACATACAGATCAGTGTCGCAGGGGGAGTGACGTGCAGCTGCACTCACTCCCCCTGCAACGCTGAGTCGGTCGGCCGGGAGATGTCCAGAGCTATCCGTGCTGCAGGGGGCCTGGTGAGGTAAGTGGCTTTTATTATTTTATTTTTATTAGCTATAATGGGGGCCATACCTGACAACGAAGGGGGCCCTACCTGACAACAAAGGGGGCACTACCTGACAATAAAGGGGGCAACTACCTGGCTAACAAAGGGGGCATCTACCTGGCTAACAAAGGGGCGCATCTACCTGGCTAACAAAGGGGGGCATCTACCTGGCTAACAAAGGGGGCATCTACCTGGCTAACAAAGGGGGGCATCTACCTGGCTACAAATTGGGCTCTATCTGGCTACCGAGGGGGCATCTACCTGGCTACAGAGGGGGCATCTACCTGGCTACAAGTGGGCATCTACTTGGCTACAAGGGGGCATCTACCAAAGCCGTTAAGCAGTTAGGTGGAGTGGGTGTGGCTTTTTGAAGGGGCGTGGCACACCAACAAGATGGGCGCGCCGCCCTCTCCAATCTACTGCTTTTCCACTGCTTTTCCACTTTCAAAAGTTGGCAACTATGGTATAGAGTGCCGGACTACAGAGACTGAAATCTTTGGTTACGGCAACTGCTTGCTACTAAACATTTCCTGCAGCTGCCAAAAAGGATTTGCACAACGTTGAGAAGAAATTTTGGACCATTCCTCCCTACAGATGTGTTTAAGTTCAGTAATATTTCTGCATGCACAGCATCTCGATAGGGTTTAACTGATTTTAAATCTGGCGGCAAAAGCAAATAAAGATTATTACCAAGTACATTGCAGTTCTTATCTCCTGCTTGTTTACACAAATTTCTCTTTTTCTAGCATGGCTGGGCCAGTAAGATCACTGCCTACTGTGTTTATTAAGAGCATGGAGCTCCTCACTCTGATTTTATCTTCATACTAAGCAAAACTTTAACCACGGCAGAGAGCAAATACCAGTCGGATTATCCGACCAGTATTTGCTCTGTTCTTGCGGCCGTGCACACCAAAAAAAAGCCTTCCCCTTCACATTGACTTGTTCATATTCCGCCCGAAAACCGGGTAGAAGAATGAACATGTTCAATCATTTTTGGACCGCCGGCGGTCTAGAAAAAGTCTCCACTGCACGGGTTTTCCATAGAGGTCCATGTTAAAGTTTGACAGCTGGTTTACAGACGGCTTTCAAAACCAAAAAACGTCTGTAAAACCGGTCGTGGGGGCATGCCCTTAGAGTTACTGACTTGGGAGCAGTTTTGTGCCATCCTGTCAAGTCCACAGAGAACATTTATGTATACAAGGGGCTGCTGATAAGTCTTTGGCTTTACCCAGAAAGAAATGAGATAGGAAGATGAAACTTTCCATTTATTCCACATACTCTCCGCTAATGTCAACACACTTCTGACACCGGTATTCCAAGTTCTGTAAGCCTTGCAAAAAGAAGGATTTCGGTTGTGCCTCAAACCAGTCATCTGTAGCAGCCATGGCATCAGAAATGGTGTGATATATGGTACCCTTGAGGTGTTTCTTCAGGTTTGGAAACAGATGATAGTTGGAGGGAGCTAGATCTGGTGAATAAGGTGGATGGTCAACCAGCTGGAAGCCTAGCTCCACCAGTTTTGCCGTGGTCGCTTGTGCAGTGTGAACGGAGGCGTTGTCTTGCAAGAACAAGATTCCGTTTGGCCTTCAGAGCTGCCTTCAATTGGTCCAAAAGTTCACTGTAATACCTTGCATTGATGGTGGAACCATTTTGAAGGTAGTCCACTAGCAGCACCACCTCCTTATCTCAGAGCACAGACGCCATCACCTTAGTGGCTGATTTTTGCACCCTGAACTTCTTTGGACGAGGACAACCACTGTGCCTCCACTCTTTTGACTCTCCTTGGTTTCAGGGTCATACAAATAAATTCAGGTCTCATGCAAAGTGACCAGTCAATCCAGGAAGTTCTTATTAGTCTGGAAACGCTGACAAATGGACCGGGAAGTTTTCACTCACATGCTTTTCTAATCTGTTGTCAAACATTTGGGGACCCACTTTGCAGATAGCTTCTTCTTGTTTAAACATTCATGGATCATAACACATACACGTTTATGAGAAATCCCCATGATGTCTGCTATTTCTTAGCTGAAATTCGCCGATTATCCCGTATGAGGTTGTGCACAGCATCAACGATCTCTGGAACAACAACCACTCTCGGTCGTCCAGGACGTTCCCCAACATTGTTGCTGAAGTGGACCGTTTTAAATTTGGCAACCTAGTTTTTAACTGTAGAATATGAAAGGCACTGATCCCCCAATGTCTGCGACATATCAACATGAATATCCTTCACGGACTTTCCTTGCAGAAACAAGAATCTTATCACTCCTCTGCTCTCATTTGTTCTGAATATCGCCTTAGACTCCACCATTTTGTTTTCCCCCGTGCCTAAATCACTGTTGTCATAAGCTACAAACACAACATTTTGAAAACATATTTTAGACACATAAGGCTTTCATATGATGTAACATTCGTTCCCATAGAAACAAAAAAAGAACACAAAGCCAAAGACTTACCAGCAGCCCCTCGTATCTACTTTCAAAGATAACGGTGTCACTGAGCAGCTAATAGTGTCTTGGCAGCATGTACATTTTTCTCTCCCACTATAAACTTCCTGTCATGATAAATACAGCTCTACTTGCTTGCATTTATAACCAGACAATCTGCTTGAAAAGTGTGATTGTTTTTCACAACCCCTCTATCAGTAATGCCCCTTTAACAGGTTCAGCTAGGAATAGAAGTTAGCAAAGCTGAAATATCAGTCACTGCTCTAGACCCACCTACAGCCAGCACAGGAAATATGAGACTCTGAAAAGTGAAAACAGCTAGATGGGACAACCCTCTTAAAGGGAATGTGTCATCAAAAAATGACCCATTGCTTAACCCATGTTTTTATGTTAAACATATTTTTAAAGAATTTTTTTTTTTTTTAAATTTACCATATCACTTTCAATATTTTTTTTCATATAACACACTTTTTAAAAACCCGATTTCTAACCTCTCAATTTGTCTCATAAATGTATCCCTTTCTAATTGTGAAAGAATAACTACTTTTCTATTATAAAATCTGGTGGAACACCACCTATTATATCAACAAGGAAACCCTATATATACAGTGTTTTGCTAACTGCAAAAAGGAATCCAAAAACTTCTTACTTGGGCAGTCGTCCCTAATCTGATGGGCATGAAGCATATAAGGTTACCTTGTGAAACTCTCTGCAGCAGGTAACACAGTGAAAAGGGGTAGAAAATCACCGGACCTCTATCCCCTGATGAAGCCAGTTAGCTGGTGAAACTTGTTGGGGAGGTCAGGCAAGACATTTTAATTTGTGACATTTTAATTCTGTGGGAAAGGAGATAGAGTTTTTAAAACTTTTTATTAAACATTTTGTAATTTTTTTTATAGTCTATCTGGGGAACTTAACCATGTGATCTTCCAGTATATTCCACTAGTATAATACACTACAGTGCTACAATATGGTAATGTATGGTAGTGCCTTGCCACTGACAGGTCTTAATAGTTATGCAAAGATGCTAGACCTGGGGGCCCTTATAAGTCTCTCCCCCTCCAACTACCATGACAATCCATTTCCCAGTGGCAGTGAGCTGACAGAGGGAACCCTGTCTAACTTATTAGATGCCAGTCCTGATAGTTCCAGTAGTAACAGTGCTACGTGTATCAGCTGTGCTGCTGCCCTAATCTTGCTTGTACAGCGGCAGTCCAGACAGGATCATTATGATGTATATATCCATCATGGACAGTAATCAGCACACATGATGGTAAGATGGTGTTATATAGCATTAACCGATTTAGGTTGAAGCTATTTTTGGATTTTTGGTATTTTTGATATTTTCTCCCCGCCTTCCAAAAGCCATAACTTTTTTATTCTTCCATCTACTTAGCCATGTGAGGGATTGTTTTTTGCGGGGTTTAATTTTAATGGTGTCATTGACAATAACATATAATGTACAGGGAATCTCCCCAAAAATTCTATGTTAGCTGGAACATTAAAAAAAAAACGGAATTGCGCCATTTGTGCAGGAGTTTTGTTTTATGGCACTGAGAATTTTTTTTCTTCTACAGTATTTATTGTATGGGATCATTATGTTATATGTTAATAGATCGAACTTTTACGGATGTGCCATTCCCAATTATGTGTAACTTTTAAATTTTTTTTATTTGTAAAATGGCAAAGAGGGGTATTTTGAACTTTTAACATTCATTATTTCTTTTTAGTTTTTTTAAACATTATTTTTTAAAAAAAAATTAGGGCCACATATATGAAATTTGGTGTTTAAATGCCAAATATCATGCACATTATAGTAGCATAGAATGCACCTGATTTCTGACCTGCTCTACTGCGGGTCATAAATCAGGTGCATTCTAGCACTAGGATGACATTTCTGTCTCAGATAAACCACTTTGAAAGTTATATACCTGTTCCAGCAGTAATGCACCTAGAATTGCTGTACTGAAGCTATAAATCTATAGCTTTGTACGGTTCTAGTGCGCCCTGCCTCCCACATGCCCCCCGAAAACAGGCGCACTATAAAGTGACGCTTGCGCTCTGTTATGCGTCTGATAATGGCCTTTGGGAAGCATTTCAGTGAAGCAAACGGGGCTGCGCCTGATGTCGGGCTGAAAATACATCAGTCTTCTGGTGCAGCCCCATTCATACATGACCCCCTTAGTCCTCTTAGTGTACTTGACCACTATTGTACTGCCATATTTACACCATTCATTACCTATTACACCCTGCCTGTGGCAAGGTGTAATAGATGTATCCATATGGCAGTTACGAAAGTGTGCATGAAGCCTCTGGATGCTTTAGCAATTGAACATCACACCATGAAAATGTAGCATGGGGGGGGGGGGGCTGTTGGAGAAAGAAAAGGGTGCAGCACTATGCCCCATTCACTTAGACACAACGGATGATTGTCACAGTGACTAAAGCCTTGGTCTTCAAACTGCAGCCCTCCAGCTGTTGGGAAACTACAACTCCCAGTTAGCTGGTGAAACATGTTGGGGAGGTCAGGCATGACATTTTAATTTGTGATTTTCTAACCCTTTTCACTGTGTTACCTGCTGCAGAGGGTTTCACAAGGAAACCTTATATACTTCATGCCCATCAGATTAGGAACGACTGCCCAAGTGAGATGTTTTTGGATTCCTTTTTGCAGTTAGCAAATCACTGTATATATAGGGTTTCCCTGCTGATATAATAGGTGGTGTTCCACCAGATTTGATAATAGAAAAGGAGTTATTCATTCACAATTAGAAAGGGATACATTTATGAGACAAATTGAGAGGTTAGAAATCAGGTTTTTAAAAAGTGTGTTATAGCGGTTAAGTGTTGTACATAATAAAAGTTAAGTTTTATTACTTTATAGATTGATCCCCTGGCTGATTTAGCAATTGAACATCACCCCATGAAAATGTAGCATGGGGGGGCTATTGGAGAAAGAACAGGGTGCAGCACTATTCCTCATTCACTTAGACACAACGGATGATTGTCGCAGTGACTAAAGCAGTGGTCTTCAAACTGCAGCCCTCCAGCTGTTGGAAAACTACAGCTCCCATCATGCATTTCATATCATATCATGCATTTATATAATCTATACCAGTGGGCATGATGGGAGTTGGGGTTTCGCAACAGCTGGAGAGCTGCAGTTTGAAGAGCACTGGTCTAAAGTGCTAAACAGCAGATCTGGCTCAGATCGTTGCTGATAATTGCAGTTGCCAGCTGTAAGCCGACATCCACCGGGTATGCAGTGGCCTCGGCTCGTGAGCCTGCTCCATACACCCATCATGCTATTTGGACATATGGTTACATCAAATGCATGAAGAGGTTAAAGAATTAATTCAAAGGTTACCTGTGAAATAGCCACAAGTTACTGTGTGTTTTACCCAGTTTGAGATAAAACCGGGCACTGGGAGAAGTATACAGACACAAGCTAAGGAGTCTTATCTGTGGCTTCTCTCTACCCAGCTCGGCTTAACTGACAAGTTTCTGCAGCTCGCATATAGGAGAGACCTGTCAGTTAAGCTGAGCTGGGTTGTTAAGGGGCAAAAGGTGAGAATTTACAGGGGAAGTTAAAGAGTTTCTCTTTAAATGTCTGCATAACTTCAGCCGCCCCACAATGTATTAATACTCCTGCATTATGAATATCTCTTCAGCCTCCACCATCCAGTCCCAACGAAGCACTCTTCAAAGAAACCAGACTATGGAGGTTGACACGACTCTGGTCTTGCAAGTGTTACATAAATGGCTCTCAACGAACGCCATCTAAAGTAGAGAGGGGAGATGATGAGGACTTGGGTCAGCGGATAACAAGTGCCTGAGATCTTTTGTATGTTAGAAGGACATTCTCCAAATCTCATCATCGTCTTTAAGAAGAGAAACTTTCTTTCAGACCACTTCAAGTGTGAGAATCCGCTCCATTTGGGTCAAACGAAAATCACCTCAACATGAATCATTTAAAATTTTGCTTGTCAGGGGCGTACATGAAAAGTTTCTTTGAAAAGTCTTGATGCTGCTGTGAAAGCTCTTTTTCGTTATTATGATTTAAGATGGTCTTGAAATATAGGTCTTCACTCTTGTCTGCTGGCCTCACGTCATCCTCACACCAAAATATCTGCCATTCACTCAGGCGCTTTATTTCCAAGCCACAGAAAGCAGCTGTCACTTTCAGAAAGCAGACATTCTGAAAATATGTGTAATATTAAAGAGAACAGAGATGAATAATTGATTCTCATTCATATATTGGGATTCATTGTTGCAGGAAAATGTTCTTGAGCAGTAGACATAGGAGGTTCATAGTTGCTACAAAGAGTTACAGGAGTTTTCTTACAGGAGAAGCTATATCTGCAGAATAAACCATGAATAACCATTTGGTGAGGTCCCACTTTGGGGAAAATGAATGAAACGAAAAAAGAGTAAGAGAAATCACTGCACTCCCCTGTGTGGTAGAGTAGGTGTATATGTATATTCAAAATAGTAGTACATACTTCTCACCTTATGTCATTGTGCAATGATCATTAGGCGCAGCTCTCCACACAATTCTGTCACTTTGGTATGAAGGGTATCAGGAATGGGTGACTGCTGCTCCCTGTATAGAATCTAATTCCCGAGGTCTGGTAATAGGTGAAGAACTGCGTACAGCAAATTCCTGATCAATCTAATCAGAAAAACCAAAGTGGCTGGTTAGGTAAGGGCAGGGTAACATCAGCGCTCTGGACACTAGTTATAAATTCCATCGTAAGTTTCCCATTAAACTTTTGGAATTTACAACTCTGCCCTTACCTAACCAGCCAGTTTGATTTTTCTAATGGGATTGATCAGGAATTTTCTGCATACTTTTTGGAAGGTGGAAGCCTCTTGACTACAAAAAGTCCATAAAACAGCTTTTCAATTCCTCTCACCAAGTATGCTGACAATTAGGGATTGCTGGACTTAGATACCTTCACCTCACAGGAAAACAGGTGTCTCAGCAGTATGAATAAGCCATTGATGTCTACAGCCAGAACACAACTTTAACAATGTATAACAATGCAAATATACAAGTCAAATGCTGAGTGACATTGTGCAACCCACCCAACCTTCAGCCCATGGTCTGCAACAATACTCAGGCTGATGGAGTCACTGCAAAGACCAAACCCAAACCCAAAACCACTGATGCAAGGTAGGATGGATCCGTCCTGCCACTAGAATAGGATCTGCCTGCAGGTGCACAAAAAAGAAAATTGACATTTTCCAGTCTTCTTGTTTGCATCTGTAAGCGTGGAACTACTGTAGTCTTCTGCTGTTGTAGCCTGTACACTTCAATGATGAGGGCTGTAATCTTGCATCAGCTAGAGAGCCATGGGCAGGAGACCTCTGGTGTAGACCATGTCAGCAGACATGTATTTAAGTGCTGTGATAGGATTGGCTGATTAGATGTGTAAGAGAGGTGAACTAAATGGTAGGATGTTACTATAGTGGGCTTGTATAAGGATACACTTTGGTACTAATTGGGGAGAGTGTGGTAAGCTGTGGTAGGTGGTGGACCTGACTGGTTTATGACAATGGAAGGAAGAAATTGGTCCCTTTTGGAAGATAGAGGAGAACCTGTAAGACTGTGCTGTGAAGGAGGTGAACTGGAGGTTTATGGGATAAAGCTGAAATGCATAGTCACCCTTTCTGGTTAGTTCTATAATGTTATCTGGGCTGTGTGGACAGTTGGTCCAGTGTAGATACCATTGCGTGGAGACTATAGATAATTTTGGTGAGGTCTGTGATACATGCCAGGCCTGTGGGGACTAGAAAGGGCAGCTCTGGGATTGAACTGTGACATGGACCTGCCATAGAGACCTGGGAACTGGGTTCAAGACATGACCTTTATAATGGAATCCATTGCTCAACGCTTTCTAGAGTAGAATTTGAAAGGTAGACAGTATTAAAAGTGGTATAGCAGGAGTCCCTTTAAGGTTCAGGGTCAAACCCAAAGACTGCCCTAGTGTCTTTTGAGGAGTAGTGGAGTAGGGGAGCCAACTGATGACCCTTACATGCCACCATTATATTGACGATGGTACAGTTTTCTAAAAGTAGGAAAGAAACCTACAGTTTCAATAGATGTAGCTTAATAAGCCATAAGCAGCAAGATGGACCTGGTTCTGTGTGATGCAACAAAATTAAGAAAGACTCCTGTAAAAAGAAAAACCTGACTCCTGGCTGAAGGGTAGAATACTACTAATCTCTATTTACATTGTTTTGTTTGTAATGTTTCTGAAATTGCACCATCTTGGTGAAAACAACCACTACGTTTTTGTGCCTTAATTTATTGTTGTAGCCGCCAAGAAAGTTGTCACATTTTAAGTGATTAAAAAGCTTAGTAAACTTGCTCATTGAAATGACATCGGTCTGCTCTTTTCTTCTTTGGAAGGTAAAGGAAGCTATAAGGTAGGAGCTCAGATCACTACAATGCTGCAGATGTTTGCAGTAATTATGAAGTATGCAGGTATAACGTAGTTGCTGAGTGGATATACCATTCTTGGTGTATGGAAATTTGGGCGATATTCCCATGACCATTGGCCAGTTGTCACGGTCAGTAACATCCACAGGCATAGTGCACATGTATAATTGAGATATAATAAGTGAACAGATATTTTTCATGAGATATAATGTTCTGTCCTTGATCCGAGACAACAACAACTGTCTTCCTGGGCAGAAGATTGCAGATCTGTGATGTCATGTATTGGAACTGTCTTTTCCTTCTAAACAACACAAATAGACTGTTATTTATTTAATGGATTCTTTCCATGTTCATCTAAATCCGCATCTTTATTAAATTACCTAAATTGTGCTTATTAGTGCGGCCGAGGTTGTTACATTAAAACAAAACATTTCAATTAAAATGACAGAAGATACATTGGCAAGGTTTTAAAGACATCTCATTAGTAACCTGGGGAAGTGCTCCCCCTAGTGGCTAATATCAAGAACCACATCTCACTGACTTCAATGTTCATTTATCTACCCATAGTAATAAAGCACCTACACTAATATAACACCTATAGTAATATTGCACATGTTATGATAGCACCTGTAGTAATAGAGCACCTATGCTAATAGAACATGTTAAGAAGGCACCTGTGTGATCTAGCAAAAGTACATACAAATAGCTTCAAAGTTAATTTTCTATGGATGATGCCACTTAATGTCACGATCCACCAGACATCATGCTGCAAGATGTCTTCTGACCCTGGCAGCTGCTGTAGTTGTTAAAGTGCTTTCTGTGCCTTTCAGCAGGGCAACAGTTAAGCGCTTGACTTCAACAGTCATAGCTACTGCCCATCACCCTCACTAGGGGTACTATTTATCCCTGAAAGTTGTTGTCCTCAGGGACTGAGTTTTTGGTGTGCATCTTGTTTCCTGCATAGGGCTCTGGCCATCTGGACTTTAGTTCTGTTTGCCTGGTCATCTGTCTTGTATCCTCTCTGCAGGACTCTCATTCCTGTTTTATGATCCCCTCTGTATTTTGTCAAGTGTATAAGCTAGCCAAATGTCTTAGGGTGACAGCCGAGGTCTTCAGGATGGTTGTACCAAAAGTTTTGCATGCTGATTTGGGGTCTGCTGCCACATCTGCTGATCCGGGGCCTGCTGCCATGTCTGCTGATCTGGGACCTGCTGCCACATATGCTGATGCGGGGTCCACAGCTTCTGGTGCCATGTCTTCTAGTTCAAAATTTGAAGTGTATGTTGAGGGTCCTGTGGATGAGAAGGGATCAATACACTTGGACTTTGCTATCCTAAGGCTGCGTTCACCCAGCAAAGAGCAAATACCAGTTGAATTTTTATTTTTGGGCACGCAGGGGGATGGCTTTTGTCCATGACTTGCGGATTCAAGCCCTTCCCCTTTGCACCCACATGTTCATGTTCTGCAAAAAAAACGGGCGGAAAAATGAATATGTTCTAAGTTTTCAGATCGCCGGTGGTGTAAAAAAAGTCAGACGGAAAATCCATGCATTGTGGACTGCTGCACAGACTTTCTACTCAAATCAATGTAAAAGGTTGACAGTCATTTACAATGGTTTTAAAATCGGGAAAATTTTCTAGGGGACAACTCTTAGGTATCAGCTGCGCTGCGGGTGTTCCTTTGTTTGGCTGGAGAAAAGCGGACCCTAATAATTTTTTTTAAAATAATTTTCTTAATGAAAAATATTATTTTTTTAAGAGAAAATGACAAAAGGTAACCACTTTTTTTTATAACCAGTTACCGCTTGAAATAAAAAGGGAAGTACAAGGGGTATTGGGGGTTTCCCACCTTTAAAATTTCATTCCAAGGCTGCCCAAGAAGTAGAACATTAAGATTAGAGGGTGCACTTCTGTTGATAACCCTGCTCTTCCTCTGATTTCATTGGGTACTGGGGTAATAGTAAAAGGGAGTTATTGTAAGCCTTGAATAACAACCAACACCGCAGGCTGACACTAAGCCCCAGTGATAGTAAAAGAGGCATCTGCCAGAGACCTCCCTTATTAACACTGAAGAAAATGCATAAAACCCCCCAAAACAGACAGAAAAAAATAACGTATTTAAATAAACATTCCCCGACACCAGCTCTAGTTGACCATTTTATTAAAGATACGTATCTAATGCTAGTCCAACGTATGCCAACAAAACTGCTGTAGTCCAAGAGGGAAATCCGTAAAAAAAAAAAAAAAAAAAAAAAAAGAAGAACACACTACAGTAACATATAATAGTCTGGAAGTCTCATCCCCAACAGCAACCTGCTTTCTTATAGTAGCTTGCTGTGGGAAATGGGTGGTCATCCAGCTTTCCCAGGTGCTGAATAGGCCATCCAGTGCCTGTGAAGCTGGGCAACATGCCCTAGAGCAATCACTCAGAAAAGCTAGGCGCCCACTGTGTGGGATTGGGGTATAACCCAGCTTTCCCAGACACTGGGTAGCTTATTCTGCACACGGAAAAGCTGGTTGCCTGCTGTGGGTGATGAAGCATTGCTTAGGTTTCCGAGATGCTGGATAGCCTATTCAGAGCCCAAGAAAACTGGGTAACATCCACGACAGCAGGCCCCCTGAAAAGCAGGACAGGGAAGTTAGTAAGCATTTTTTAACTGTTTGTGCATCTTGAAGTTAAAGACAAAGGGCAGACTAGGGCATGTGTCCTTAATTTCTGGGATATTCCTCCACCTGCCCGGGACTACAGATGGATTACAGGACAGTCCCACAAGATTTAGGACAGTTGGGAGTTATGCAACCCCTACTTCTTTCCATAACAAAACCCACCTGTTGCCCCTGAAATCCCCCACCCCACTCTAAACCTCTCTTCCCCCACCACTCCAAACCCCCCCTCCATCTACTCTTGTCTCCGCAGTCTTTACTTACCTTCAACCCAGGAAATTACCTTACCTGCTTGGAGTGCTTGGCTGAGGAGAGGGCGCACAGTAATTCTGTAATGCACTGGGGCCATTCATCCCACAGCATCCAGCTTAGGATTCTTCCAGAACATAGTGACGCTGGGAAAGATTGGAATTTATCCCCCCCCTCCCCTTGCTGCTCTGTTCACACCCCCCCCCCCCTCCATCCTAAAGCCCCCTTCCATTTTTTGCACCTCACCAAAAAAGGGCGAGGTATTTGCCCAAAAGCGGTTCCCCCCTACCTGTTTTCCTTGGGCCCCTTAATAAAAACAAAAAGAAAAATTATCAAAAAATTTAATGAAAATTTATATAAAAACCCCAACAATAGTCCAAAAGACCACAAAGCAAATAACCCTTTAAAGTAATATAGCACCTATAGTAACTTAGCACTGATAATATAGAACCTAAACTAATACAGTATGTATACTAATTTAGCACTTTTTTAAATAGAAATTTATAGAATGAAATTTTAAAAGGGGGGGTTTCGTAAAAAGGAAAGGAGTCTTTGGTAGAAAAAAAATGGAAAGGGCCGTTCTCTTTTCCCTTAAAAAAAAACCCCAAAACTTTTCCCCGGGAAGGGAGGGCCCCAGTTTTTTTGCCCTACCCCACTCTTGCCTTTTTTTAAACCCCTTGTTTTAAAAATTGTTAAAAATTTTTTTGACTGGGGTTGGTTCCATTTTTGGTTTTTAACCCCTAAAACAAACTTTTTTGCCTTTTAATTTTAAAATTGAACCACCCTAGTTTTAAAAAGTAAATTTTGGAAAATCGGACCCCCAATCTTGTATTTTCTTAATTCAAATGTCTGTTGCTTAAAGGGGTTTTGCCATGAAGAAAAAATTGCCCGTGGGAATTTTGAAATGAAAAAAAACAAAAAAATTTTCACCTTTATCATTTTTTTAAAAATTCTGCCCCCTTTTTTTTTTTAGCTGCTCCTTTAGTGATCCATTGTTTTTAAAACTTTTTCTCCAGGGGAGAAGACCAAGGGGGTGAGAGCTCCTCAGTCCTGGTCCCCCACCATGCTTTAGGGCATCACCCGCTCATCTCCCGCAGCTTTCTGAGTGTTTTTTAAAAAACCCCCCCCTTTTTTGTCATTCTACTCCCCTCCTCTGTGCTCCTTAGTAATTAGTCAGTGCAAATAAAAAAAAAAAGGGAAACCTTTAATGAGGTAAATTTTCCCTGATAAAGAGAAAAAAAAAACCCTTTTGCCCCCGGGCGGCGAAAAAAAACTCACACTCAACTCCAGAAGCTTTACATAAACAGACCTTTCTTTGATATAGAGAGGGAAAAGGCCTTGGGGATGTCATCCGCCCGGGGCACTTTATATACCAAAATTTAAAACAAAAACCCCACCGGCCCCCCCTTCTGAGCAAAACAACCTTTAAGAGCTGGAATACAGGGGGTATGAATTGAAACGTTTTTTTAAAACCACTTTTTTTTAAAAACCCAAGAAAAAAAAGTTTAATTTTTCAGTAAACTTTTAGCTAAAGGGGAAAACAAGGTCGCCCTTGATCAAGATGTTACCTTAGGGAACCCCCAATAATCTTAAATGAGATTTTAAAAAAATCGGTTTTTTTGGAAATTTCCCTTTCCAAAAAAATTGAAAAACACCCGTTTGGTTTTACCTCCCAAGTAACAGGTGTCACTAAAAGCAATCTGAAAAGATTTTGGGGCTAAATTTTAACAAAAGGCTAGATCTTTCACCGGGGATTGGCCAAAAAAAAAAAATGAGAACCAAATCCCAAAACCCTTAAAAAAACTGAGTTTCTTTTAGGGTGTCACTAACAGCTCAAAAAAAGCTGGTTTTTTTGGTTTTCAAATTTTCGCATTTTTGCCCGCTTTTTTTTGGGCCCATATTGGCGGTTTTTTTTTTTTTAGAAATGCCCCAGAAATTTTAAAATTTCTGTGGTTTTTTGCAAAAAAAAGTGCCAAAAAAAACTTTTCAAAAATTTCCAGCACTTTACTAACCTTTCCAAAAGTAAATTTTCTTGGGCCCCTTTCTGTCGTTTTTTCAATGTTTCAAAAAAAAGAAACCGGCAGCAAAAAACGAGCAGAAAAAAAAAACGTTTTTTGTGGAGACAACCCGAATGTTTTTTTTTATTTAAAGGGCCCATTGGGGTCTGTTTTCAGTAGTTTTTTTTTTGGGAGTTTTAAAAAAACAAAAAAAAACACGAAAAAAAAAACTGAAAAAAGTGTTCAGGGGGGAGGGGCAAAACCCAAGAAGAAAGCTGTGTGTAGTTTTTAAAATTGGGGTTTCCCCTCCAAGGGAATTTAAAAAAAAAGGATAATTTCCCCTTTAAAAAACCCTTTAGTATAAGCAAGTTTTTCACCCCAAAAAAAAAGTGCCTGAAAAATCTCCCCTTTGGGGTTTTTTACTTCCCAGTCACAGTCGGCGCTCGGGGGCGCCGGGTTGGCCCGTGCCAAACCCCAAAAGGGAGCTTTTAGCTATAGCACCCTCGGGGAGCGAATAAACTGAAGGGCCACAGGTTGGGGAAAAGTGTCCGGGCGCTGCGGTGGTCCAGGCACTGGTCACGGCCCCTTCCCCTGTAAAGCCCAAATCCTCCGGAGCGCCCAAGGTGAAGAGATCCACTGCGGGCAGAGAGCGACGCCCTTTTCCGGGGGCTCCGCAGTTGGGGCTCTGGGGGGGGGCCGCCGACCGTGGCCTGTCCGGGGGTTTTCCCCGGGAAAAGGAGCCGGCGTTCCCTCACGTGCCCCCTGCGCGGGATGATGACATTTTACCCGGGCCCTTTTCCGAGAAAAACTGGAGAAAAAAGGCCCGGGGGCGGCCCAAACAGCAGGGAGCGAGGTTAAAATGGGTGTTTTTCTAAAAATGCCCCAGCTTTCCCTTATTCCTTTCCCACCCGCCTGCCCTATTTTCTTCAGCCTGCCCTTTTAAAACGGCCCAAAAGGGTTTCTTTTAAACTGCCTATGCCTGCCCTATTTCCTGGGAAAATTTCCTGCCCACGCCTGGGCCCTTTTTCCTGCCTACATCCTGCCCTAAACCTTTCCCTTTAGGGCCTGCCCTATTCCTTTCCCAATTTTTCCTTTCCTTCCACCCGCCCAAAACCTGCAAATGGGGACATAAACCCGCCTATTAAACCCGGCCCTTTGGGGCCCCAAAAACCTGCCCTTTTAAACTGCTAATGGGGGGGGCATATAAAAATGCCCTTTTTCAAGCCTATGGGGGGCCTATAACCCGGCCCATTGGGAAAATATACCTGCCTATAACTTCCCTTGGGGGGCATTTAAACTGCCTATGTAATTTTTTTTGGTTTCAAATTTTTATTTTTGAGATTTACCAGTAGCCCCTGGGATTTTTTCAACCCCCTAGGCTTATACTCGAAATCTAATTTTATTTTTTTTTTGGGGGAAAAGTAAAATGCCTCGGCTTTTACTTGGGTCGGGTTTACTCGAGAAAATTAAAGGGAATCCCATTTTTTATCAGTAAATTTAAAAAAAATTTAAAAACTAAAATTCAAATTTGAGATAAGCCCCTTTTTATTTTGTTTTTTGGCCACAATTGGTTTACATTTAAATTTTTGGGAATTTATGTTTCCCTTGTCTTTTAAAAAAAAAACAGTTTTTGGGGGGTTTTTTTTTTTCGAAAAAACCATTTTGATTTCAAGACCAACCTGTTTTTTGTGAGGTTAAAGTGGTTGTCTCACTAAAAATTCATCTTTCCTCGTCCTGTTTTTTTTGGTTTCACTTTGAATTCAGGGGGCGTGTTTTAAATGGCTTTTTCTAGGGGGGCAGTAGAACCCGGGCAGTAGCTAAAGCAACCCGTACTGGGGAGGGCCCTTTAGGGAGATCAAAAAGGTTTTGAAACTATAGCAACCCCGTACTTTCAGGCCTATAAGGAGGAGATAAAAGGGTCCCGGCTATAGCGACCCGAGGAGCTGAAAGCAGGCCCCTACAAGGCCCTTAAATTTTAATAAAGGAGGACATTGTTAATGGACCCTTTTTAATTTTCAAAAATGACCCTTTTTTTTGGAAGATTTTTAACATAAAAACAATCCTTGTTTGGAGACAACCCCTTGAAGTTAGCTCCCCCGGGGGACCCCACGGGCGACACCTAAAGAATGATCTTTTGGGGGTAGTGGTTATCTCTACTTAACACTAGTTTTAGAACAGTATAATTTAAACCCCCTATATAAGTATCAAATTAATGCTAACAAGCCCTATACTAAGGTTTCATCACACAGCCGTTTGGTGCATTTTAAAAGGCCCCTATTAAACGCCTTTATTACCAGCAAGCTGTTTTCAGTTGCCTAAATTGCTCGAAAGGTGTTTCAAGTAAGTCATAAATTTGTTTGGGATACAAACACACTAATTGATTATCACTTTCCAAAAATTTAGATAAGTGAAAGAAGCGTTGGAAAAAAAGGCAGTTTAATTGACACATTTAAAAAAACTCACCCAAAACTGCTCTGTGGAATACACCCAAATTTTGGCTCTTTTATTAGACTTTTCGGGTCACAGAAGCGGACAGGTAAAAATACAATCATGTTTTTTTACCCTTTCAGAAACGACAGATGAGGACAAATGAAATCAATGCTTTTTGTTATCAGCAATGCTGTCTGTCAAGTATCATCACCAAGGAATACAGCTATAGAGGGTGAATAAAATTTTTGCTTTTTAAATTGGCCATTTCAGGGGTGAGGGCCGACTATTGGGAAAAGGGGGGTACAAGTCTTGCACCCTGCTATTAGCTCACATTTACTCCCCATATGATGTGTAAAGCATGGCGGTAAAAGCCACTAGTGATGACTCAGGACTGAAATTTGAGACAATTTTAAAAATGGCTGGTTTTCCCAATAGTTTTTGAAAAATTTTCAAAAAAGAAAGCATAAAAAAATTGACCAAATTTTGGCACAAGTCTACACTTGCTAATGTCACACATGATTTTTGGGGGATTGTAGAATATCCAAAGCATAAAATTTTATTAAAGGGGAAAACATTTTTTAAAAATCTGGAAAAAAAACAACTGTCTATTTGCTTGCACAGTAAGTGCTAGGGCATAAATTGACTTTGAACTTTTGATGGTGGGTGGAAATGATCAGTGCATCCTCTTCTCGGTTTTATAGTTTCAACTGGGATGGTAAAGCGACATCATGTTACATCACTTAGTCATTCCTGAGCATGATATCATGGGGATTTTTGGTTTGCTATCCATGGTGCTGAAACCAGTCATGTTCAGTTGCATTATCTGGCTTAGGACCTCCAGCTTTCTCACTACAGACACTAAGGGGCATACGAGGGGATATGCTATAATCCATGATGGGGGGCACTCTGACGGGGAAATCACGAAAAAAAACACATCTGGGGCCCCTACTAAAATAATTTTTACTTTAAAAATATTTCCCAAAAAAAGCATTACATTACAAATTTAAAATATAAATTCTTATCCCTAATAAAGTTACCCTAAAGAGACATATGTATACATTCATATTTGTCCCTTTAAGCTTGATAAAATTACCCATTAGCAATCATTCTTTATAACGCCAATACTGAGGAAAACTACATATACATGGGAAAAAATTTGGGAAACACTTAGGGGATATTAGAAACCCCGTGAAACCCCCCCCCTCCTCAACAATTTGGTTAAAAAAAAATGGGATTTTTCTCTGATATCAAGGTGTGGTCATTGAAAAAATCAATCAACAAGAAAGGGGGAAACTGGATAAAAAATTATTAAGAAAAGAAACCGAATGGACCCTTTGGCTTGACCAGTCCAACCTAAGGGGTTTAATGGACACTCTATTTTTTGGGTGTTTTATTTGATATCTGTATCTAAAAAAGTGGGGTTAATTCTTCTAGACAGATATGGAAGCGAGATACTTTTATTTTTTTTGACTGTTATCTATTTTTTATTTTTTCATGATAAAGAATTTTTTTCTCCTACCTTAACAGGGGGTTTTTTCCCCGGTTATTGAATAAATAATATAAAAATTTTAAAAGGATAGACTCGGATGGGATTATACGAAAAAATGTCTGCTTTTATAGACAAGCTAATGTGCGGACCCATTGTTTTCCATGGTTACATTAGTGTGTCACCCCCCATTGGCGTAAAGCTGTGTAAAGCTAATGGAATGCGATGCCTGGAGGGCGAAAGGGTATCTGGCGGTTTATTTGGATGGGGGGAAGTGTCCCTTTTCCTCTGCCGCGATTTCTGGCAGTGCGCCGCACATTGGTTGTGATGACGTATTTTTCCCCCAGGTTGTGTAGATTCATTGACAAAAATTAGGGCAAGTGCAATGACCATTCCTACCCGATGCGCCGGCGCATAGGGGCCGGGCACAAAAAGCCGAATGCCGTCCCACAACACGTGACTAGGCTACCTCCAATTGTAATGAGGTCAGAGGGGGGGGCCCTTTAAAAGGGGCCAAAAAAAAAATTTTCCCGGGAAAAATTTTTGGTTTTTTAAAAAAAAAAAAAAGGGGGGGAAAAAAAATTTTTTAAAAAAGGGGAAAAAAAAGGGGGCCCCCTTTTAAAAAGGGCCCCCGGGAATTAAAAAAACCCTTTTTTTTTTTAAAAAAAAAAAAAAAAAAAAACCCTTTGGGCCCCCCCTTTTTTTTTTTTTAAAAAATTTTTTTATTTTTTTAAATTTTTTTTAAATTTTTTTTTTCCCTTTTGAAAAAAAAAAAATTTAAAAATTTTAAAAATTTTTTTTAAAAAAAGGGTTTTTAAAAAAATTTTTTTTAAAAAAGGGCCCCCCCTTTTTTTCCCCCCTTTCCCAAGGTTTTTAAAAAAAAAAACCCCGGGGGGGGGTTTTTTTTAAAAGGGGGTTGAAAAAAATTTTTTCCCCAATTTAAAAAAAAACCCCCCCGGTTTTTTTACCCCCCTTTTTTGGGGGAAAAACCCCCTTTTTTTCCCCCCCTTTTTGGGGGGGTTTTGGGGTTGGGGGGTTTTTAATTAAATTTTTTTTTTTTTTCGGGGGGAAAATTTTTTTTAAAAATTTAAAAAACCCCGGTTGGAGGGAAAAATTTTTTCCCCCGGGGGGGGGTTTTATTTTATTTTAAAAAAAAAAACCCCTTTTTCCCCTTGCCCTTTCCCCCGGGACGGGGAAAAAAGGGGGGGGTTTTTCCGGAAAAAAATTTTTTTTAAAAATTTTTCCCCCCGGGGGGGGTTTTTTTTGGGGGGGGGGGGGTTTTTTTTTTTCCCCCCAAAAAGGGGGTTTTTAAAAAAAAAAGGGGGGAAAAAAATTTTAATTTTTTCTTAAAAAAAGGGGCCCCCCTTTGGGGTTTAAAAAAGGGGGGGGGTTTTTAAAAAAAAATTTTTTTAAAATTTTTTTTTGGGGGTTTAAAAATTTTTTTTTTAAAATTTTTGGGAAGTTTTTTTTTTGGGGGGGGTTTTTTTTTAAAATTTTTTTTTTTTAGGGGGGAAAGGTTTTTTTTTTGGGTTTTTTTTTAAAATTTTCCCCCAAAAAAAAAAATTTTTTGGGGGGCCCCCAATTTAAATTTTTTTAAAAAAATTTTTTTTTTTAAAAAATTTTAAAAATTTTTTTTTTTTGGTTTTTTTAAATTTTTTTTTTTTTTTTTTAAAAAATTTAAAAAATTTTAAAAAAATTTTTTTTTTTCTTTTTTTTTGGGTTTTTTTAGGGGCCCCTTTATTTTAAAATTTTTTAAAAATTTTTTGGGGCCCCCCTTAAAAAAAATTTTTTTAAAAAGGTTTTGAAAATTTTTTGGGGAAAAAAAAACCCCAATTTAAAAAAAAAAAAAAAGGGTTTTTTAAAAACCTTTTTTTTTTTAAAAAAGGAAAAAAAAATTTTGGGGAAAAATTTTAAAAAAGGGGTTTTTTAAAGGGGCCCCTTTTTTAAAACCCCCCCAAAACCTTTTTTTATTTTTAAAAATTTGGGGGGGTTTTTGGGGGAAAGGGGGAAAAAAGGCTTTCCCCTTAAAAACCCCTTTTCCCAAAAAAAACCAAAAAAAAAAAAAATTTTTGGTTTTAAAAAAAAAACCCCCCCCCAAAAAAAAAAAAAAAACCCCCCCCCCCCCGGGCCCCCGGGTTTTTCCCTTAAACCCAAAAAGGGGAAAAAATTTTTTAAAAATTTAAAAAAAATTTTTAAAAAAAAAAAAATTTGGGAAAAAAAAAAATTTTCGGGGGGAAAAAAAAAATTTTTTAAATTTTTAAAATTTTTTTTTTTTAAAAACCCTTTTTTAAAAATTTTTTCCCCCCCCAAAAATTTTTAACAAAAAAGGGGGGGGTTTTTCCCCCCAAAAAGCCCCCCCTTTTTCCCTTTTCCCCTTTTTAAAAAAAATTTAAAAAAAAAGGGGTTTTTAAAAAAAATTAAAAAAAAAACCCCAAAAAATAAAAAAAACCGGGGGAAAAAAAAACCAATTGGGGAAAAAAGGGGGTTAAAATTAAAAAATTTTTTTTAAAAAAAACCGGAAAATATAAAAAAAATTTTTTTTCCCCCCCAAAAAAAATTTTTTCAAAAAAAGGGGGCCCCGGAAACTTTTTTTTTTTTTCCCCCCCCCCGGGGGGGGAAAACCCCGGGGGCCCCCCCCCAATTTTGGGTTTAAACCCGGGGTTTTTTAAAAAAAAGGGGGGTTTTTTTTCCCCAAAATTTTCAAAAAGGGGGAGGGGGGGGGAACAAAAAAATTTTGAAAAAAAAATTTTTAAAAAAAAAATTTTTTTTGGGGGGGTTTTTTTAAAAATTTTTTTTAAACAAAAAAAGGTTTTCCTTTTTCCCAAAAACCCCAAAATTTTTGGGGGGGGGTTTTTAAAACCCCCCCCTCCCCCGGGTTTTTAAAAAATTTTGGGGGGGCCTTTTTGGGTTTAAATTGGGTTTTTTTTTTTAAAAAAGGGAAAAAAATTTTTTTGGGGCAAAAAATTTTTAAAAAACCCTTTCCCCAAAAAATTTTCCCCAAAAAAAATTTTTTTTTTGGGGGAAAAAAGGGGAAATTTTTCCCCCCCCAAAAAAACCCCCCCCCCCCTTTTTCCCCCCCCTTTTAAAAAATTGCCCCAAAAAAGGGGGGGGGTTTTTTTTTAAAAAAAGGGGGGGCCCCCCCCCCAAAAATTTTTTTTGGGGTTTTTTTAAAAAAATTTTTTTTAAAAAGGGGGCCCTTAAAAAGGGTTTAAAAAAATTTTCCCGGGGGGTTTTTGGGGAAAAAAAAACCCCCCGGGGGGGGGGGAAAAAAAAAAACCCCCCCTTTAAAAAAAAAATTTTTTTTTTTAAAAATCCCTTTTTTTCCCAGGGGGTTTTTCCGGGGGTTTTTTTTTTTCTTTCCCCCCCCCAAAAAAAAAAAATTTTTTTTTGGGGGGAAAAGGGGGGCCAATTTTTTTTTTTTAACCCCCCCCGGGGGGTTTTTTTGGGGGGGGGGGGGGGTTTTTTTTTTTGGGGGAAAAAAAACCCCCAAATTTAAAACCCTTTTAAAATTTTAAAAACCCCCCCCCCCCCCCCCTTTTTTTGGGGGGGGGTTTTTGGGTTTTTTTGGGGGGGGGTTTTTGGGGGTTGGGTTTTGGGTTTTTTTTTAAAATTGTAAAAAATTTTTTCTTTTTTAAAGGGGTTCCCCCCCCTTAAATTTTTTTTAAAAAAAAAAAAGGGCCCTTTTTTTTTTTTTTTTTTTAAAAAAAATTAAAAAAAAATTTAACCCCTTTAAAAAAATTTTTTTTAAAAAAATTTTTTTGGGAAAAAAAAATTTTAAATTTTTTTTAAAAAAATTAAAAATTTAAAAATTTTTGGGGAAAAAAAAAAATTTTTTTTTTGAATTTTTTTAAAAAAGGGTTTTTTTTAAAAAGGTGAAAAAAAAATTTTTTTTAAAGTTTTTTTTTTTTTTCCCCCCCATTTTTAAACAAAAAAAAAATTCCTAAAAATTGGTTTTATTTTTTAAGGTTTTTCCCCTTTTTTTTAAAAAAAGGGGTTTTTTTTGGGCGAAGGCGGCCCCTTTTTCCCCCTTTTCCCCCCCCCCCTTTTTGGGAGGGACTAGGATTATATCAATTCTTCCATTGGATTTGCAGCTTGTATGCTATAAAGGTTTTGGGTGCAAATTAAAAAGGGGTTGTCCTGTTCTTTTTTTTTAATTATTAATTAGGCTCACTATGGGCCACAACCTATTTATAGATTTTATTGTTTTCCCCAAAAAAATTTTTTTTTTTAAAAATTTTTTTTTTTTTATTTTTTATTTAAATTTTGTTTAAAGGCGTTTAAATGATGAAGTTTGTTTTTTAAACTCAACCCTTAAAAACCCGTATACGGGGGGGAAGGAAACCAACTGGTGCGCATGCCAATAGTCCGGAGGCCGTCACTGCTATAGTGTAGCATCCTACCGTCCTTCCCAAACCGTTGGGCATTCCCCACTTGTATAGTGTGTGTTTAATGCCCACTGAGCAAAAGTAATTAAAGGGACCGGGGTGGCGCTCCTATTTCTGGGAGCCCTTCCCTGAAGGGCCCCTTTTCAAAAGAAAAACCCCACACCCATACTAAATAGGAGACAATGTTTTTCGGGGAGGGCGGTGAGTGGCTAAACTATAGGGAGTGACACCCTCCTTTACTAGCCCACCTCCCTCTAGTCACAGGGGCCCAAATGGCGGTGCTACAAAAGGAGCAAACGAACGTTATCAAAAATTTTCTGCCATAGAAAAGAAAAAAACACACAAAAAAAGAAATTTAACATCAATAAAGTCTATAGATTCATTGTAGCCTATAGTTAGCCTAATTAATTAAAGAAAAAAAGGAAGAAGAAAAAAACGGACAACCCTCTATTCCAGGTCTCCCACTATCCAGGTTGGGGTTCGGAGTATTTTTGGGTTTTTTATGGGGGAAAAATACTAAGTGGAATGATTTTAAAAGGGTTTTTAAAAAGGGATCCTCAAACTGTGGGCCCCCCCCCTGTTGGGGAAAAACACAACTCCCATCATTCCCACTGTTATAGATTATACAAATGCATGATGGGAGTTGTAGTTTCCCAACAGCTGGAGGGCCGCAGTTTGAGGATGCCTGGCTTATAACATCAATTGGCTAGGCAATCAAAAAAAGAAGAAAAAGGTCATAAAATATAACTTTTAATAATCAGATAGGTAAAACGTATCAGATTAAAAATACTCTCATAGTAACTGCCACACGAGATAAAATAAAAAATACACAAAATACAAATGTCTGTTTGCCAGGGGTGCAAGACCAAAAAAGTATAACCCTATTCTTAGGCTAGCACACCCTAACCTGACAAGAAAACAGGGTGATTGCCCTGATAAGGGCGTCCCTGTCTGGAACCTGTGCTTGCCGCAATTGGTTCGCACTACGCTAAACATAGTGACAATAACTCAAATTCATAATTGAATTTGTATGACAGCCTATGGGCACCTGTGATACAGGTAGGCCACTTTTGTTTGGGTTCTTATCGTCCAGCTTATCATGTTATACCTTTCAATATCAGCACAGGTTCACGGATCGGCTAATTATCATACATATTGTTGCATGGTTGCTTCCCTAACCACTTATCTGTATACATTTAATGGTTGTGGCTTTTATTTCTAAGAGTTCCACTTCCCACAGAGTTGTGATTTTGGGGCCCGTTAGGTCCACTAAAGGTAGTAATGCATTGTCTATTATTTCTGTACTTGTAACCCTCTGGTCTGTACTTTTGTGACCCCTTGGTGTGTACTACATATCCCCTATATGTCCCCTGATGAGATCTGTACATATTTATGTGGAGAGGATCGAAACATGTCTGGACAGGACCTTAGGGAATAGTAGGGTTCCTTGCAGCACAGAGTAAGGTTCCAGACAGAGACGCTCTTATCGGGGCGATCACCCTGTTTTTTTTTTTTGTCAGGTTAGGGTGCACTAGCCTTTGGTGTAGGACACAATAGGGCTATGCCTTTTTTGGTCCTGCACCGATGCCACTAACACACATTTGTATTCTGTGTATTTTTTGTTAGGTCTCGTGTGGCAGTTACTATAAGAATATTTTTCATCTGATATGTTTTATCTATCAGATTATTAAAAGCTATATTTTATGACATTTTTCTTCTTTTTTTGATTGCATACAATATTGGTTCAAGAATTTATCCCACCACTATTGGCATACTGGGACTCTTTTTTGTAATCAATTGACTAGGATTTGATAGTCATATGCCCCAACTCTTAAGCCAAAATGTTTTGAAGCTCTCCCTTGTTTTTGACTATTGGATATTTAAAGGGGTTTTGCCACAATCTCATTTCATACCTCCTGTATCCAGCTCTTCGGCTATGTGTGCTCAGAAGGGGCGTGTGTGATTTGTTATGTAGTCAAAGAAAGGTCTGTTTATGTAAAGCATTGTGAGTAGCTGAGAGGTAAAGTTTTTGCCTCCAGACACAAGGGTCCTAAGTTCAAATCCCTGCAGGCACCAAACCCGTTTTTTTTTTTTTTATTTCTCTTTATCAATGCACAGACCTCATTGAGGTTTCTTTTTTATTTATTTGCACTGTTTGACTAATTACTAAGGAGTACAGAGGAAAGGAGTAGAGAGACAGCATCTGGGGTTTGAACACTCAGTAGCTGCCTGAGAAGAGAGGTGATGTCATAGTATGTCTGACCAGGACTGAGAAGCTCTCAGCCCTGGTCGTATCCCCTGAGACGAGCTGTAAACAATGGCTCACTACAGGGGCAGCTAAAACAAAAACGGTGCAGAATTTTTAATAATAATGAATGGTGAAAATGTTTATTTCATTTGCAAGCTTACCACATCAATTTTACTTTGTGGCAAAACCCATTTAAAGATCACAACAAGATTAATCTTATTCCTTTCTGTCGGTGAAGTGACTTTTACACTTTTTTCCTACCCTTTTTCTTTACACTTAAATTATTTAAAATATTTTAAAGCACATTTGAAAGTGCACGCCCCATTTAATTAGTGTATATAGACTGTTGTAAGACAACAATACTTAAATAAATGTAATGTGGAGAGGGCAATTTTCTTCCTACTTTGTGCAATTCTTCATTCCCTCTTCTTTCTGCCCTGTATAGGTATAATATATATTTGGAGAGATAATTATATATATGCAACCACTAAAAAGCATTCTGTATAGATGAGCATTCTGGACATGCCTACAATCAATCCCCCCACCATCCACAGAAATGAGAAGAAAACTTAATGTCTTTCTCTTTCAGACATTTTTGTTGTTTACCGCGCTGCTTTATGGTACTTTATAAATCAAATATAAAATTACTTAGGATCATTATGTCCAACATATGAGTAAACCGCTTTAATAGGAGGTGACACATCCGACGGCACAAGGTGTTGCCAAGCCGCTGTGGTTATTAATGAGACTTCAAGATGGTCCTAATGGAGCGGGTACATCTGACAGCAGATTCTGATGTTGGCCATAACAAGAAATTAATCCTCTTGGCTGCTCTGGAAAGAGGTATTTAAGTGAACTTTTCATTCGTAGTTGATCATCAAAGCAATTGGCCGTGTTTCAAGCCAAAAATTGCAGATAGTAAGTAAACCCAGGCTATGAATTGCACTGGAATGATGAGGATGAACTGTGTCACACACTTCATGGACCATAAGCCTTGTGTCTGGGAAAGGGTTAACCGTCTAACACCAGCACCTGTCTACAGCAGGCATAGTGTCCTTTAGCTCTAAAGAAGGTTGAGATACAATTAGATAAAAATCTAAATTTTATTGCTTTGTTTTAATTTTGTTCAATAAAACATTTTATGTATGACATAGATTTATGTGGACTCGTATTTGAAATGAATGAGACAAACTTCCATGTAAACCAGGGTATTAATGCAACTCCACACATTAGATGTCCCATAATGTGAAAATCTCTGAAGGACTTCTATGAAATAGTAAGGGCTGAATTGGAATGCCATCCCATTCCCTATCGCTCAGATGAGAGCCATTAATAGAAAAGCTTTCTCTCCATCTCTAAATAGTTGGTTAGTAATTGGTAGTCTCGGAGGCTGGTACTTGGTAGATTACAAATTGTATTCTAGAATGTAGATAAGTGGGTACAATTATGCCTTCTAGTTATGTCTAGTAGTTGGTCAGCAATTGATAGTTTAGAAGGTTTGGAGTTGGTTGCATAGTGGTAGTTAGTTGAGTAGTAATTGGTAGTTGATAGGTTAGTAGTAGTTGAGTAGTTGGTTGGTTAGTAATTGTAGTCTAGGTGGTTAATAAGTGGGTACAATTGCACCCTCTAGTTCTAATGTAGAAGAGCAGACACTATTACCATAAATGACCTAAGGTGACCTGTGAATTATCACTGGGTTCACATAAATTATGGCTCTATTCACATCAAGAGCTGCATTTACAGTTCTGCTCTCTTAACAGAATTCTGGCTGTCCTAGATGCAAGGCACACAAATACATACTGTACTGTACTATTGTCTCATTTCATTTGAAGTGACAGGAGATTTTCTGGCAGAACAGTGTGGACTGATTACAGCAGCAATACGCAGCTTGCAAACACAGCTTTGAATGTGCATGGAGTATAAAACTGGATGTAACTCAAAATTAATGAAATTTTAGGTAATGCTAAATAGTTATTGCACTCTCATGGCCTGTACCTACAGGTTCAGTATCTATATAGTGCATGTTGTGCTGGTTCGCATTGTGAGACATGTAGTTTTCACAGTAGTCTGACTTGAAACACATAACTGTCCCAGAATGCAAAGCATCAAAGCTCATACTACTGTATTATAAATCCTGAGATCAGCTACCAGGGGATGGTCTGGCAGAACAATATTTGTTCATCAAAGACCAATTAGTAGAAATGCAGCTCTAGAAGTAACTGAAGTATAAAATATAATGCAACTTAAAGGAGATGTATCGCTTCGTCAGTTAGTCTGTTTCACTGCTCTCACAGCCTCTCAGTTACAGAAATTCAGGGGCGTTTCTTCCCCTCCCAGTTGGGTGTTTCTTAACCGAAGGGATGACATCATCCCCCCTTCACTGTTCATGTTGGCTCTGTGTCCACCCCCCACCCCCTGTCACTTTGTCTCTCCCTATGCAGAGTATGTAAGAGCTGTTTACATACCACAGGCTTGCATTCATGTTACAATTAAATCCAGTCTTGTATAAACTCCTCCAGAGCTGTGCAGAGTGAAATGCTCTCGGCCTCTACTCCGCCTTCTATGTTTAGGCACAGTCACACAATTGTGCTGTTTTCTGCTTATAGAAGCCCTGTAGTGTAATTCTGTTTCTTCTTGCTGTGCAGAGTGAAAATGTGCCGGTCCCTTACTTTGAGTGAGAGGCAGGAATGCAAGCTCCGTGAATACAGCCGGGGACTGAACAGAATGTAAATGAGCTCTCAGCTAGTGAAATGCAAGGAGGAGGGATCTGACCAGCACTGGAGATCAGTGTAAACAGAAACAGAAGATAAGGGATCATGTGATAAGACAGCTTTGCTAATGACATCCAATTGCAAAGTTGCTTGTATTCACTGTCCCCTTATTCTGAAGACCATTCAATGAAATGATACAACCCCTTTAAAGGTGTATTCCCATCTCATTAATTAGCTCTAAAGATGTAGAGAAAGATTATCAAATACATTGCTGTTCTGATTTTGTTTCATTTTACAGTTCTTATCTAGTGCTGGTTTAAACTAGTTTCCCTAGGTTATGATCACCTCTTTTTGTTCCAGCAGTAGCACGGCTGGTGAGGTTACTCCCCATTGTGTTATCAGCAGGATGGAGCTTGCTTTACAGTCTTTGATCCTGTCTTTCTAATGGGAAAAACTTTAATCCTTATAATTACTGATGAGAGAGAAGCCTTGTGCCATCCTATCAAATCTACAGAGATTATAACTGTGAATTTACATTAAATATCACCGTCACTAAGCAGCTAACTATGTGACTTGGCAGCATATGAGTGTCTTTTTCTCACTAGAAGCTTCCTCTCATGACAAATAAAGCTCTGCTACTATTTATAGCTAGACATCATGTTTGGACAGTGTCACTGGTTTCTTTTTACAACCATATTCCCTCCAATAGCAATAGGAACAAGCAGAACTGATATGTCAGTGAATGATGTAGCCCCACAATCCTGCTACAGCTTCTGTAAAACAGCCAGATGGGAAAACCCCTTTAATATCAGTAAATGATTAATGGTAATAGTAATCACATTAAAGGGGTGTTCTGAGATCTAAGAATGCTCGTTGGCCCGTTGGGGCTTGATTAAAAATGACTATAAGGCTTGATCCACAAAGCATCGGACAAAAACCATCCAATAGTTGACCTTTTTGGCTGATGCATGACTGCAATTTTTGTCACATTTTTCAAGGAAAACTGATGGAAAGATGCCAGACACTGGCGGTTTTTACAAGATGTTCCCAAAATCACTGGCGCCAGAAAATGATTTGAAAAAAATTACATGTGTAGACTACAGGTCATTTTATTCCCTAAAGTCTATGGGCTGGTTGAATAGCCTAAGACTCCTACTTACCTTCCGGACGCTCTCCTTCAGTCCCGGCACCGGTCCGTTCATCCCCGCTGAAGCATTGAACGGTCTTCATTCACATTTACAGGCCACAACGGTCATGTGTGAGTGACATTGTGCCCTATGATTGGCTGCACCTGTCAATGAACAATGAATGGTTCACTGCTCCTTCTAGGATGTACGGACCGGCAGCCAGGACTGAACAGGAGCGTCCGGAGGGGGTGGGGGGGGGGGAGGAGTATGAGTCTTATCTTCTATTTTTAATCAAGCCCTGATGCACCAACGAGAATAGCTCTGAGAGACCTCAGATAAACTGTCAGGAAAGTATCTAGAACAGTATTGAAACCTTTTTCATTTGCAATAAGCAGAATTGAATGCAGCTCCAGTTGTGATTGGAGCATAAAATTCAAGATCAATAATTAAGGTGAGCAAATGCAAATATTGGCAGTGTACTTACACACAGCACTGCATTCACAATTTTGCTCTTTTCTGCCTTACCTCCCCTTGAAGCTGCTGGCTCAGTATAACATATCACAGCAGAAAAAACCCACTAAAACAAAACATTTATTAAATATACATTAAAAAATAGATAATTATCCCCAACAAAACCAATACGATAATATCAATAGTAACAAATCCAAGGAGAAAAAAGAAAGACTTACAATTAGATGATTCACAAATATATAACGGGAAGGCACAATCTCCAAAATCCCGTTCCTCTAGGGGAAAAAAAATCCTACACTCACCCTAGATAAATCTGCCTACAAGCGGGGACATCGCCCCAAGAAGGGCGGCTCCGCCTAATAACAACTCCCTAGAACAAAACTGCACTATAAGATAAATAACTGCAATTGTCATATAAAATACAATCCAAAAAAAACCCCGACGCGTTTCCCCCTCTATGGATGCAAGGGTTCATCAGGGTACATAAGGACTATCAATGATACCAAAAATCGCTACAGGTAGGTGACTAGTATGATAAATCGATGATGAACAGGTACACCCAAAAGATAAAATAGTCTGGCAGTAAAATGGATAGGTAGCTCAGTATTAGTACAAAAAATGGACTGCTATATTGAATTGTGATCAAGTCTGCATTATAGTATAGCATTATAGTGACAAAGCATTATGTGATCTCACCTGAACTGTCAGGCTAGGGTTTTCTAGAACAGTGTTCACTGGTTCAGATACTTATTTTAAATGCAGCTTTGGATGGGATTGGAGTATAACTGTGATTTACAGCAATATCAATAAACAAATAAACATACTTAACCTCTGGTCCCATCCAGAGCTAAAGATTCATGGTGCTTTGTGCTTATTGTTTCCTTAGTGTTACCCCATAGATGATGACAATAGAGGTTGTTGTCCTGTGTGGATGATGAGAGATATGTATTCTGTTCATTTTTCCGGTGGTTTTGCTGCCTGATTAGCAATTTCCCTTGAAGTATGCCTCCCTCATTTCAGCCTCATTAGCAGACTCCTTTCTTGTCCAGAAATAGTCTCCTCAGAGATGTCATCTCATCACTGCGGTCTCTACTCATTCTGCATTATTGTCCAAAGAAAATAGGTTTTTTTTTACTTTCTTTCTCATTTGCCGCGTTGATTACTGTTCCCATTTTTAACTGGTAATAGCTCATGATGACTACAGGTACGTTGCAGTGGACGTGCCGTGGAAAGTAAGAGACATAGCGAGCACTTGTCACACACATATGTAGGGGGAAATCGAGGAGTCTGGACCTCGCCAGATGTCCTGAAGGTTATTTATTTATTATAATGAAATAGTTATTGCACTTGCATGATGCAAATCTAAACTAAAAAATAACCTAAGCTTCATAATGGCATTGTCCTCGCTGCTGCGCTGTTATTAGGTCACCAAAGTTACAGAGTTGTATCAGTGTACACAATACCAAGAACCTAGGAAGACATGTATGTAGGGGGCTGCACCAGTATTCTGATGTCCTGGCGCAGCCTTGTTTTTCGATGTATGAGGCGCCCGCGGCACTTTGTAATGCACCTGAAATTGGGGAGTGTTCTTGAGGCGCGTCGCACCACAACCGTATGATTCCACACATTTATGATTGGAGAACGGTAAAACTAGGCGCATTACTGCTGGAACAGGCAGACCAAGTTAAAAGTGGTTTACCTGAGCCTGAGTTGTCGTAGTAGAACTAGAATGCACCAAATCTATGACCCATAGTAGAGGAGGTCTGTACATTCTGGTGCATTCTACACTGCTTTAAAGCTATTTATAACTGGCCTCAATACGCCTAGATCATGTATTAATTCCTTTTGTACGGCGAAAGCATTACAGAACAAGCAGTGTGGAGAAGAACATCAGATGGCAGAGGAGGTAAAGCGGGCCCAGAAGCAGTTTGGTCTGGGGTCTCAATTTTTTAAAATCTTTTTGCTGTAGTCTGGGGTCTTGTAAGGAGGGTAAAGAAACAAAAACTGTTTTGCATTTCCTTTTTATAGCCATATTATAACTAGGTTTTGAGTTTGAACATTTTAATATCAATGTGGGATTTTTTCTTGTGTTGTTTATTTGCTTTTTTTTTTTTACAGGTTCTGCAAGGTGGGGGGCGGATTCAAGGGGAGCTCCCATTTTTTCTTCGGGTTTAATGAAAACGGGTGAAGGTTCCTGGGCTGCCACCCATCAGAGAGGATGCAGGTATAGACTCAAGGCCCTAGAATGGCAAGTAAATTTAAAATTTAAACATTCTCTATCTAAAAATAGATATTCTTATCATTCTATAGATAGAGAACAAAAGGTTTTAAGTTTGCCTATGGCAAAATAGAAAATTAAATGATCGAATCACTTTCTTTCTTTGTGAGATTCCCCTTTTTTTTTTGGAAAATTTTTAGTCGGCAAGGCACATCCCGTTGCCAGGTAAAACCACAATGCCCAACTAAGGTTGAGGATAGTGTTGAGTGAACAGTAAAAAGTTCTAGTTCGATTAGAACCTCGAACTTTGGTTAATTTCGTTTTGAAGTTCAATTCGAACTGGAACTTCGAACTTCATTAAAGTTTATGGGAAAAAAATTTCTGGTTTTTTTTATACCTAAACGGGTAGGAGAAGCAAAATTACCTCTATAAACAAATATTGGAAAAAGTGGAACAACCTAGTGAAAAAAATTTTGGCCCAAGTGACAGAAAAAAATAAGACTAAAAAACTTAATTTCCTTTCAATGGCTAACTAAAAATGAGGACAGCTTGCAACTATGGGGCCCCGCATCCTGAGGGGGCCCAAAGCCCCCTTTTAAAAAAGGAATTTGAGAGGTGTGTTATACAATTTCTGAAACCCCCAAAACTGCAAATACAAATGTTTGGGGCCCGGGAATGAGCAAATCCAAGCATTCTTATAAAATTCCATGAATGAGAGTTAGGCAATATGTGACCTGCAAATGTCAAAATAAAAGCTTTGGGTGGGGAAGGGGTGCGCCGCAAAAAAACTCCCTAATATTGTGTCTATTTTAGAGAAAATGCTATCAACAAAAAGGGAGCTTACAGTACAGAAGTGACAGAAAAGGCTTTTCAAAGGGGATAAAAGGAAATTTTAAAAAAAGGTCATGTGATTTTAGCAGCCATTGAGAACCCTAAACCTCAGCTATGATGTTTTTGACACTTCTCTGTGCTCTGCACTGATTGGATGGCTGCCAGGGGAAAAAAGGTGATTGAATGGCCACCAAAAGTGCAGAAAGCCGCTGAAAACGAAACTGAAAACGAAACTGAAAATGGCTAGAACTTTACTTGAACAAGCAGTAAAATGTTCAGTTCGAGTTCTTAAAATTCAAGAAGTTCTACTAGAACTAACTTTTCTAGAACAGTTCGATCAACACTAGTTGAGGAGTCTAGCAACATTATAAAAAGGCATAGCACTTGGGAGAATGTGAGAAGGCAGCCTTGAGAAAGGCAATCATTAGTGCTGTTGGGCTGTGCGTAGTAAATTTTCCAACACAAAATACGGCAGCACACAGTAGGCACTAAAACCCACAGTACAGTCTGGTATGAGATCTAAATAAGCTTAGTGGGTCGGTCAGGGGACCATATTTTTTTTAGTGATCTGGTTCTGGGTTTTACTTAATTTGGGGGATGAGTCTTAGGTTTGAATTTATTTTGAGGTCTGTTCTACAGTATAAATTCATTTTGGGGTCCAGATGAATGCCTAAGTAACTGTGAGGCCTGAGTTCCTCCTTCAGGAGCATGTTAGTAAACTGTAGTCCGGAGAGGGTTTGTTCACCTGGGAAGACATAGTGGGCTGGATCATGTTGTCCACAAAGGGAGTGGTAATGGGCTGAAGGCAGGAGACTAAGACATGGTATCTGTAGAGATATTGAGCAAAGTGTTACTTGGCGTGTTGTGGTAAAACTCTGAATGGCAGCAGTATGACTGCTTCATTAAGCAAGGTCTGAGAGGATGTCTCTGGGAGTAGTTACTGAACCACTTGTCTGGCTCTGGCTAAAGCAGAGCTTAGCTGTGAGGGCTACCAACCTCTAAAGAGTCAGTTGTGGGGAGTCTGCTTTGGCTGTAGTGAGAAATTTAAGCCTTTTTGTGTTAAGCTGATATGCAGGGAAGCCTTTAACTATGTCTGGTTGGGGTTGAGGGAGATGTCACCTCAAAAAGGAAGAACGAGTAGTTGCAGCAAGGACTGCTTACCTTGGACACCTATACTGTAGCCTGGTCAGTTTGGACTATAAGTGAAGTTTACTTTATAGCACTCAGGGCTTAAGATAGCAGACATCAATCTCCTGAACAGAGATAAGAATTATTGAAGTCACGGCCTGAAAAGTGGAGACTGATATAAGACCCAGGAGGGAGAGAGAAGCCTAAGTGGAGAGCTGGATAAAGCAATATAGGCCTGGGTTAAGGATCTGAGACAGACTTTGCTGTTGAATTCTGTTCTGTAATGTTTAGACAATAGTTTGGTCCAGGTACTTTGTACATGGAAAGGTTGCAGAGAAGGAGGGGTCTTAAGATCAGGGCTAGGAGTGGTAGTGAGCCTCATTCTGTTAATAAAGAAATATTGGTTGAATATGTGATGAATTGTCATTGGTGTGCCTTAAACTGAAGTGTTTGTGTTTCCTATGTTGAGTTGTAAGTAGAAATTGGTTTATTCAGAGTATCCTGTGTAATCAGAGTATTCTGTGTGAAAGTTGCATGTTGGTTATAAAAAGTGTGTCTTTACCTTCCACAAAAACCACTAGCCTACAAGAAAGGTGAGCTCTTATTATCTGGTTACTTGACAGTCTGTTGGGTGACAGCCATTGCTGCTGTGATACTTTGCCTGTGGGGTGGTACAACCCAACTGCACTGAACATAGCCTGGCAGCAGAGGTGCTGTTGGGATCCTTGGTTGCTCCCCTTGCAAGTGTGTTGTTGTTGCATATTAGCATAGAGACCTGCTTGATGAGGTCACTGAAATGGCAAGTGGGCATATACAGTTTGATCAAAAGGTGCACTGAGATTCGTATGTTCTTTTTTATAAATTTTACTTACCAGTCATAAATCAGTGTAAAAAAAATACGGACATGTGATCCATGTCTTTCTATGTATTTGGATGCCTTTTGAAGTGAAATGTAACTGTTACAGCTTGTACAACAGTGTAAATTAAGTGTGCCATCAAAATAATGCAACATGCATCCATCAATGTGTAAGCTGCTGGAAACAAAAGTAAATACACCTCTAAATGAAAATGGAGAAATTGTGCCCGATTTGCCATGTTCCTTCCATAGTTTCATGTGACTCATTAGTTTTATAAAGTCTCAGGTGTAAGTAGGGATCAGGTGTGTTAAATTTGGTGTTATTGCTCTCATACTCTCTCACACTGGTCACTGAACGTTCACCAAGGCAGCTCCTGGGAAAGAACGGAGGATCTAAAAAAAAAGAATTTTTACTCTGCATAAAGATGGCCTAGACTATAAAAAGGTTGTCAACATCCTGAAACTGAGCTGTAGCACGGTGGCCAAGACCATACAGTGGTTTAACAACACAAGTTCCACTCAAACTGGCCCGTCAGGATGCCCAAAGAATTGATTGACATCTCACTTAAATTCTGAGCACTGTTATGCTCATTTTCAGAGATGTCTTTCCAAAACAGACTAATGGGTCCCTTTTTTTACATTGTTGCGAGGTTAAAAAGGGGGGGGATAACCTGAAGTGCTCACCAAAAGGGCCATGTTCCAGGTTTAAAAAGGGCCGATTTCGGTCCGTAATTATGCGCCGAAGTGCGCCAATTACGGGCCAAAAATGGCCCATTCATTCGGAAATTCACATTTTCTCATAAAACAGGGAAAACGTCCCCTCTCCCCGCCCAGCGAACCGCCGGGCGGGGAGAAATTGACATGTGAATTACTACGGGTATACGCGCCGCTGGCAATTCAAGAATGGGGGGGCGAAGTGCCCCCCCCTGCTCAGCCCCCCCGCTCCCGGCCCCCCCTGCAAATACCCCGTGTAAACATAGCCAAAAGAGGCACACTGCATCACAATGGTTGCATGGCTGTGCCCAAGGAAGCCTCTTCAAAAGATGATGCAAAAAAAACCACAAACATTTTTCCAAGCAGACAGGAATGAATTACTGGAACCATGTCCTGTAGTCTGATGAGACCAAGAGAAACTTATTTCATTCAAATGGTGTTAAGCATGTGCGGAGGAAACCAGGTAAGACGTAAAAAGACAAATGTGTGTTGCCTACAGTCAATCTTGGTAGTGGGAATGTCATGGTTTAGGTCTGCATGCGCGCTGCCTGCTTTGGGGAACTACAGTTTATAAAAGGCCCCTGAATGCAAAACATTTTCCTGTGACATACAAAACAGAGCATGATCCCCCTTCCCTTTTCGGAAACGGGGCCACGGGGCGTGTTCCCAACATAAAACGACCCCCAAAAAACCCACAAGATGACCATGATTCCCAAAGAAAAGGGGGGGTAAAGGGGGGGTTTGGCCAAGCGGTCTCCAGACCTAACCCATTGAGCTTTTGGGGGGCTTCCTCAAATGGAAGGTAGGGCGCAAGGTCTCTAACATCCACCGCTCTGTGATTTTTGTCATGGGGGGAGTAAAGAGGATTCCAGGGCAATTTTGAAACCCCTTAATGCGACCATCTCTCTATTCTGAGAAAAGACTTTCAAGGGCCATTTCCTGAGTGTATGGTGAGAACACCCCTTTAAAGAAATTAACAAAAAGCTCTGAATCCTCCTTAAACCTATTTTATATGTATAAATGTTATAATAAGAGATGGGAGAATTTCCCGAAATTTTTTTCGCCCCGCCAATTTTCCGGCAAAAGATAACTTCGTTCCGAATTATTTGGGTTTTCTTCTGCATCTTTGCAGCTCATGTGGCACCCCATTATTGGGGTGACCGAAAAATCAGCCCTATCTTAAAAAAGCCCCCACATGGCTCTCTAATATTTTTTCTAATTTTTTCCGGTTCCTTGGAAACTTGATTTTCTCCTGCACGTGACCTGTAGCAGCTGGCCCGCTAGAGGTTCCCTTTTGTACCTGCTGGATCCCACGGTTGTTATTGGGTTTTTGTGGCATTCTTTCTCTTGCACTGGGTGAACATTTGTTACTCACTACTCGGATTCAGGTCACATTGGTAGAGTTATTTCATTCACCGAAACAAGACTCTTTCTTGCTGCACTTTGCGAAGGGGAGACCCTTTGGCTACCCCTTCTGGGCTATTATAAGCACGTAAATCCAGCAGTCCATTCCGTTTTGAGTTTGTAGAGGCAGTCATTCCTGAATTTTTTTGAATTCACAATACAAAGCCAAAAAACTCCAAACTCTAAAAAATTGTAAACTTTTTAATGATTAAAAAAACAATAAAAAATCCATAAACACCCACTTGTAAAACCCAAAAACAATCTAGCCCAGGAAAAGACAATGGCCTTTGTTGGGAATAACAGATCATACATAAAAAATAAATATATGACAAAGTCCAAAAACCCCAAAACCCAAAAAGAAAGGAAAAAGGGGGGTTACATATAAATAATAAAATACTAATAAATGTGCAGATTAGAGATGGGCAATTTCTCAAAAATTTTGGTTTGTCGACTTCGCCAAATTTTTCCCACAAAATTAGTTTTTTGGGCCGAATTACTTCGGGACGAATCACGTTTAAAAACAGCTATTTCTAGGCTGCACAGAGCTTGCAGGGGGCTGTAAATATGCAGAGGGGCTTTGGGTTTGGGCTTCAACAATGTTGTTTTTATTTTTGACACGAATGACTGCCGCCGCTCTTAGAATCCTTCACTCTAAAATTCCCCGGGGACTTAGGAGGCAAAACGACCAAAAACTGAAGGGGAATGTAGCCTGATAAAGTCAGGCAGCGACAGCGGAAAAAAAAATGAAGGCCAGGGGGCAAAACATCAGGACAGAGTGTGGGGGTGACGGGGGCAGCCACGCAGCATGAGGTCAGAAGGGGACAAAGACATTCGGGGGTGGCCAAAAACGGGGTAGGCAAAGAGTTGGAAAAACCCGTGTGGGGTTGACGGCATAACAGCAGATGGGTTTGGGAGTGGCTCAATGACAGTGTGTAGGTCATGGCAGCAGCCACACTAGCAGCATGAGGTCAACAGTGGGACAATGCATTCTGGAGGTGGCAAAAACAGGGGTGGCCACGAGTGGCAAAAACCAGTGGAGGGCACGGCATCAACAGCACATGAGGTCAGGCAGTGGCTCAATGACAGTGTGTAGGCATGGGACAGCCACACCAGTATGAGGTCAGACAGTGGCACAATGACATTCTGGGTGGCAAAAACGGATAGGCCCCAGAGTGGGCAAAGACACAGTGTGTGGTCACGGCAGCAGCCACAGCACAGCTGAGGTCAACAGTGGCACAATGACAGTGTGTAGGTCACTGCGCACCACGCAGCACATAGGTCAACAATGGCACAATGACATTCTGGGGTGGCAAAAACTGGAGTAGGCCACAGAGTGGCACAATGACACAGTGAAGGGGACGGCGGCAGCAGCATGAGGTCAGACAGTGGCACAATGAATTCTGGAGGGGCAAAAAATGGAGTAGGCCACAGAGTGGCAAATGGCGAGAGGGAGGGACGGCGGCAGCAGCAAGGTCGACAGTGGCACAATGACATTTGGAGGGGCAAAACAGGGGTAGGCCACAGAGTGGACAATGACACAATGTGGAGGTCAGGCAGCGCATAGGTCAGACGTGGCACAATGGCATTCGGAGGTGGTAAAAACAGGATAGGCCCCAGAGTGGGGGCAAAGACACAGTGTGGGGTCACGGCACTGCCCACAGAATGAGGGCAGACAGTGGCACAATGCATTTTGGAGGTGGAAAAACAGGATAGGGCCCCCAGAGTGGGGCAATGACAGAGGTGTAGGTCACGGCAGCAGCCACAGCAGCAGCATGAGTCAACAGTGGCACAATGACAGTGTTAGGTCACGGCATCGCCCCGCAGCACAGAGGGCAACAGTGGCACAATGACTTCTGGAGGTGGAAAAAAAAGGAGTAGGCCACAGAGGGGACAATGACACATGTGGGGTCACGGCAGCAGCCACAGCCCGCAGCATGGGTCGAATGGCACAATACTTCTGGGGGGGTAAAAAACAAGTAGGCACAGAGTGGGACAAGACCAGTGTGGAAAGTCACGAGCGGCCACAGCAGCAGCTAGGTCAGACAGTGGCAACAATGACATTCTGGAGGTGGCAAAACAGTAGTAGACCACAGAGGGGCACAATGACACAGTGTGTAGGTCACAGCAGCAGCCACATCAGCAGCATGAGGTCAGACAGGGGCCCCAATTTGACACAGTGTGTAGGTCACGGCATCAGCCACAGCAGCGTATGAGGTCATAAAGTGGCACAATGACAGAGGGGAGGGGGGGTGGCAATACCAGCCTGGTAAAGATGGTTGGTTGGCAGATGGAGAAGAAACTGTCAAGGCAGGGATTTTTGGCATCAGGGGGTTTGGCGGCATCAGAATTTAGTGGCTGAGGCAGGTAGTTTGAACCCAGACTCATTTTCAAAGTTTGGGTGAGGCGTCATGGCTGATGTAGTCTGACGCCTAAGGCATTGGTGTGTGGAAATCCTGGCCGATCCACGCCTGATTCATCTTGACAAAGGTCAGTCGTTCCACATTTCCTGTGGACAAGCGGGTTCTCCTTGGGGTAACGATGGCCCCGCCGCACTGAACACCCGCTCTGATTTCACACTAGGCGGGCAGGACAGCTTCTCCACTGCAAAACTCGGCAATTTTGCGGCCACACATCCAGTTTGGCTCCCCCAGTAGTCCAGCAGATCTTCTAATGGGGTGGCAGAGTGCTTTCCATGTAGGCCACCACCTGTTGGTTCAGGGTCTGCTCCAGGTCCTGCTGCTGCTGCTGGCGACTGCCCTCCTCACTAGGCGGGTGAAGGAAGCTGCTCATCAGTGACTCCAGACTTAGGTTGCTGCTGATGGAGCTGGTACTGCTCCGACCCCCCACCTTCCCCCGGCAGCCGCGGCAGTAGTACGTGGACGCTAAAAGAACCCCCCGGTCAGACCTGTCAGAGGGGGGACGATGCCGCACATAGGCAGCGGCCAACTGATTACGGAGGATTTCCCCTATAGTATTTGAGTTTGTCCTCCCTCTCAATAGCTGGGAAAAAGGATCCCTTTTTTGGACCGGTAGCGAGGGTCCAATAGGGTGGAGATCCAGAAGTCATCCCTCTGCCGGATGCTGAATATTCGGCTGTCACTAGCCAGGCAAATCAGCATGCTGTGGGCCATCTGCACAAGTGACTCCGAGGGGCTCCCTGCCTCCATCTCCACTGTATACTGCCACAGTGCTTGCGGGTCATCTGCCTCTTTTTCCTCATCCCCCATCTACCTCCTCCGCTGCTCCTGCCCTCCTCTCTTGTCACCCGGGTAGAAAATTCACTCATTTCACCAGACAAATGCTTCTGCTCCAATGTCCTCCTCCTCCTCATCCTCCATTTCAGTCCCACCGGACTCATGTGGCCGCGAGATGTAGTCGCCACATCTCCAGTCCCCTGCCCAACAGATTTTTTCAGCATCTGTTTTCCCGGACATGAAGCGTGGAATGACGTTATTCATCCCGTAGTCCTGGCGACTGACAAAAAATGTGGCCTTCTCGAATGGCCTCAACAAACGGCAGGTGTCACGCATGAGCTGCCACTGGCTGACATCAAATTTACACAGGGGAGTACTCCTGTCCGCCCGGATCATCAAAAAATCGTTAATGGCCTTTCTCTGTTCATAAAAGTCGGTCCAACATGTGGCAGGCTGGAATTCCAACGGGAGGAAATATCGCATATCAGAGTGTGTTGGGGGGAGGCCGTTCTGCCGCTGCAACTCGAGGAGGGTGTTCCTGGCTTGGTTTGTAGGAATGGATGAAGTGCATTTCACAGTTTTCCTGGCCATTTTCATAATTTTTCTGAAGATCGGTGGAAGACTTCAGGAACCTTTTCACAACCAGATTGAACACGTGCGCCATGCAGGGCGCATGGACCATCCCCTCGGTGCAGCGCGGAAAACCATGTTCCTCCCATTGTCCGTCACCATGGTTCCGGGTTTGCAGTTGGCGTGGAGAAAGCCACACATCGATTTCTTGCTGCATGACGCGGAGCAGTTCTCCCCTGTGTGACTTCGTTCGCCGAGGCAAGCCAGGTGTAGAACTGCGTGACACCGCTGTGCCCTACACATGTGGTATGATGGAGCAGTACTTGTGGAGGCTGAGATGGTGGTGGAGGAGGAGAAGGCGGACATTGGCGCATGAGCCGCAGTTTGACAACGTGGAGGAGAAAGCGGCGTCTCCTGTCCAAGTTGTGCCTGGACCGGAAGCACATTCACCCAGTGGGGCCGTAAAAAGGACATGTACGGCCCTGACCATAGTTACAGCTCCAGACTCCGCGCTGCCGTGCACCTTGGAACAAACCAATAAAACTCAAAGACTGGCCCACCTTCGTTCTACATATTTATGAAGTGCTGGTACTGCCTTTTTGGAAAGAAATTACGGCTTGCAACTCTCCATCTCGGCTTTGCACAAGCCATTAGTTTCTCTGAACGGTGCAGAGTCCACCATTTGGAAAGGGGGGGGACTGCAGCACCAACAACTTGGACCCGGAGGGACAGTCAACTTCTGCAACCCAAGGATGGTTGGACGCATACCCGTTTTCTCTTTGCAATCGCCTCGCTGAACGACTGCTGGCGCCATGAGTAGCGAGGAGCAGGAGCATCTGCACCGGGGGATGATGTCGAAGAGAAACATGCTCCCTTCTTTCAGAGGTGGTGGAGCCTTGACTGCTGCAATCGCATGCGTGCCACTGGGCGCTGCTTCTGTTGCTGCGGCGGCAGGATGGACCACCCATCTGGGGCCCTTTTTCTCCCGGGGCCACCGGATGGTGACGCTCATGTGTTGACGAGGGCTGGGGTGCCAATTTACTCCCTGGCCACCTTCACTTTCTGCTTAAATTTAATATACCCATTTTTGGTCCCCCGGGTGTTTTAGCAAAAAACTGCCACACCGTCAGTTGGGTTTTACCCCCAACGCCCGCACTGAGTGACTACTGCCGCCGCTGCCCTCGTGACCCCCAGTCCGCTACTTTTGGCCCTGCGAAGGGTTTTTTTACCCAGGGCCGTTTGGGCTCCCGACCTCCACTGGCTATCCTGCTGACTCACGGCCACCGCCCCCCACTTGCGGGGGCCGCCGTGCCTGACGCGAAAGCTGATGCCCTCTTATCCTGACGATGTTTAAGCCCTTCCCTCACCCGGCTCCCAAGTGGGGTCGGCTACATCACTTATTTGTTTTCACGCATGCTGTCCTATCTGGGTCTTGGTATGCAGGGGCTTACCCCTCCAACATGACCCCCCATGCCAATCTCAACATCTATACTTTGCCACCAAAATGCAAGAAGCGGGGGTATTGGCCCATTCCTTCGCTGCCAAGTAGTGCTGATCCCTCCTCAAAATTTTTCATCCCCGCTATAAGTGGCGCGAGCCCCAACCACATATAGATCTTGGGTGAGGAAACCGGATGGGTAAAGGCGGGTTGAGGGCAGGGGAGGGGCCCCTGACCCGCTCCCCCGGGCCCTGCCCAACTAAAGGGTTGTGTCTGACGTTTTCCCACCCACTTGGCTGGGGTTGTAAATGTCTCTGGGGGGAGGGGGTACCATCAAAAATCAAGAACCATTTGGGTTTTCTAAAAAACACCGGCCGCTAGATGACAGCGGCAGTTGTGGCCTCACCGAGTGACCCCTGCTGCGTCGGCCCCTTGCTGTGCTGCGACCTGGGACTGGTATGTTTGTGCGTCTGCCACTCGCAGGTGATGAGCCTGCCACCTCTCTGTCTGTCATACTGTTTGTTCTTTACTGTACAGACACTGTTTGATGAAGTTATCTGTATATGATAAATACACACCCTGTATTTGACTCCAAGTGAACCCAGTAACAAGCTTGGTAACCCTTGGATATAAATTGCGCTCCACAAATGGGCAGGAAAAATTGACTTGTATGTACCGTTTAAAAACTCTGTGTATTTTACTGAATATAAAAGCACAAACATGCTTAATTAACCTTCGGATATGAATTATGCTACTGAATTTCTTCTGTGGCAGTGAAAAACAAAGTTTCTTTTACTAAGTACAACTGCAGAACAACGCTTAATTAACCCCTGGATGTAAATTGCGCAACTGAATTGAGCAACCACAAACTACGAGCTTTGTAGAGTGTTACAATGGTGTGTTTTCTACGCTACACAACAAGAGAAAAAATTGTAATTAACCTTCGCTTTGAATTATGGTACAGGAAATTGGATTTTTTGCGGTGAAAAAGACGGTTTCTTGGAGTCACCAAAGCAGCAGAACAACGCTTAATTAACCCCTGGATGTAAATTGCGCCAAAGAATTGAGCAGCCACAAACTACTAGCTTTGTAGCGTGTTACAATTGCGTGTTTTCTACGCTACACAACAAGAGAAAAAATTGTAATTAACCTTCGCTTGTGAATTATGGTACAGGAAAATTAAAATTTTGGCGGTGAAAAAGACGGTTTCTTGGAGTCACCACAGCAGTAGAACAACGCTTAATAACCCCTGGATGTAAATTGCGCCAAAGAATTGAGCACCACAAACTACTAGCTTTGTAGCGTGTTAAAAGCGGTGTTTTTTACGCCACACAACAAGAGAAATTGTAATTAACCTTTGCTTGTGAATTAGGCTACGGGAAAAAATGTATATATTTTGGCGGGGGAAATGAGGGTTTTCTTGGAGTCACCACAGCTGAAAAACAACGCTTAATTAACCCTTGGATGTAAATTGCGCCAAAGAATTGAGCAGCCAAAAATGAGTGGTATTTTTATTGTTAAAAACGCTGTTTCTTTAAATGAATACAACAGGAACTGGTTAGATCCCCTTTGGATATTCAATGTGCTGTGAGCAGATAGCATTTTAAAAAGTATATGCAGCTGCAGTGGACGCACACTGGACTTCAGATCCAATACCCAAAAAATCAGAAATAGAACGTTAAGAGAAGCAGTCTCTGAGACAAGCTGAGACACCCCCCCAAAAATCCCTGTATAAAAATCAGTTCTTCAGTAACAATCAGCCACGGCAGCACCTTCCCTACTCAGTACAGTAAGAGCGGTATGAGCTCCCAGCGTCGCGCCCGGACTTATATTGTGCGGTGACGTCACAAAATCCCGCCGGTCTCTGATTGGCTTCATCTCTGCAAATGTCATGCAGGCTATGCCCTTCTTCCTCCCAGAGTTCTTTGCCCCATGTAGCGCCATGTGCTCGCAGCCATTTTATCAATGAAAAGTACACTTCGTTCACCCGAAGTCCCCCAAAGTTCGACTTCGTTCAGAACCGAAGTTTTCCTAAAATTCTAAACGAATTCCACTTCGTTAGAATCAATTCGCCCATCTCTAGTTATAATGCTTAGATGCTGGGTGGCAACTACTATTAGCATATATTATAGTGCCTAAAGGTTGCCGAGACCTTAAAGAGTATTCAGAAACTAAAGAGAGCTGTACAGAATATCAATCTCTGTATCAAGCTGTTACGCTTATATAGGGGGCAGAAGTAGTCACTGCAAGTCCACACTCTTCTCAGAGTTAGAGGTCATAAACCTATGTTGTTCAAACATAATGTAATAACATACAACAACAATCACCTATGGGTAGCCTTCCCAGGTAAAGTTCTCTTCTCGAGAAATCCTTCAGTGTTATTACTGGCTCCAGCACCCAAACGATGATTAAAAAAACATATATCTCCAGACCAGGGTTTAAGAGAATCTATGTGGAGAAGTTGTTGAGTGAGTAAAAATATGTTCATGTGGTGGCCACCTGGTGAGCAGGAGAGGTTATTATTGCCTACCATTGTTTCAGAAATGTATTGTCTTTATAGGCCTGATACTGATCAAACATAAGGCTGACTGTCTTGCTCAGTATTCTCCATCTGGCTTCATCCATCAGGCTGCACAACAGGCTGACCGTGGCCGAGCAGATGGAAATTGTTGCCTGCAGGATGGCACCAAGCTTCCAGGTATCACTGGCAGATTCCCTGGGGCCACAGACACAAGCTGACACAATGGAAATGAGAGCAACACTTGGCAGTGGAGTTTCAGACTCTTCAGTCTTCCATTAGTAACACTGCTAATTACTGCAGTTCAGTCACTTCTTGTATGATCAGATATAAAGCTGCCCAGACTCATCGATGGAGACACATCTGTTCAGTAGATACAGGATGCTGGAGATAGGAAGGTAAATGTGGGAAAGTACAAATGTAGCAGAGCTAAATGGGTCATTTAACCCTTTGTGACTGCATTGTTTGTGGCCATCTTAATATTCAGAGGCAGAATTATGAAGACTGTCCTAAATTTAGACATCATAAATCTAGATGAGACAGACAAATCATGCCAGATGGTGCCTGCTGCATTACTGCCACCAACCGCGGTGTGGATTGCCTTTGTGGCTGTGGCGGCATTCACCTGCATCTCTGCCACTCCATGTGGCTTTTGTCATTCATGCGGCAACCACCCAGTTAGGCAATCCATTTCTCTGGGTTGTTCCCTGCTGCTCCCCATTGAGTGCTGCTACTCTCTAATTGCAGCACTAATACTCTCTAATACCTTCTAATGGCAGCACTCACCCTGCAGCTTTGCCTGATCTCGGTAGTTCCTTCTATGATTATAGAGTGTATTTCTATTTGTGATTTCCAATTCTAATTTTGACTTTTCCATTGAGCTCACCATTTGTCTGCCACCTTCTCAGGCCAGGGTCGTTTTAACTCAATGGTTGGCCCAATGCCAACATATCAAGAAATGGCGCCCACCCCTACCAAAAATTTCAATACAGCACACTATTAAAACTAAATATTCAACTGCAGTGATTTACAACAACGTTTGATTTTCTCCTTTGAGCAATAACATATTTTTCATTTGTCATACTTGTATGACTTATCGATTGTTTATGGAAGAAGATGTATTTTTTAATGGTTCCATATTATGTACCATATAATATACAGGCAGTCCCCGGGTTACAAACGAGATAGGGACTGTAGGTTTGTTCTTAAGTTGAATTTGTATGTAAGTCAGAACAGGTATATTTATTAAATGTAATTCCAGCAAAAACAATTTTTTTTAGTTGTGGTTAGTGCAGGGAACAGTTTGTACATTTGTTTTGCTGTCTGTGCCCTTTTTTAGAATATTTTACCTAACGTTCTGTATCTCTTGTGCAGCTGTGGCATGCTGGCAGTTGGTTGTCATGGGGCGTGACTCAGTGTTGAATGTCAGCCACGCCCCATAAGTCTCCGTTTGTAACTAGGGGACGTATGTAAGTCGGAACGATGTAAGTCGGGGACTGCCTGTACTGGGAAACCAAAGAAAATATCTGTGGGGATGGAACGATGGAACGGAAAAAATAAAAAAATAGCTGCATTATTTTTGGAGGGTTTTTGTGTTTATGGCGTTCACTGTGTGGATGAAGTGACAGCTCCTGCTCACTCCATACATCTTTCCCAACAGCATGACATACAGTTATGTTGACCCTACATCTTAAGCACTAAAATACACATTGCTTTTAATACAAATATAAACCTCATATAGGCAAGTATTTTTACTGATGCAAATCCGAAATCCACATCAAGTAAAAAATTACCTATGTGCTCTATGGGAACAGAATGCAGCTTAGCCCCTTTGAAAGGAGGCTGATCTACATTGTTACATACGCTAAAATCCATATCAAGAAGAACATAAAATACACAGCAGATGTGTAGTTCCTATATGTGTATTATACACCATATTTTTTCATTGGAGAACTATGAGAACATTGCCTAAGGGTGTAGTTATAATAAGTATTTCACCTGCCTGTGTTTAGGTGTCAGTTGTTACCATGGGAGACTGCATTAAAGGTAGTGACCTGCAATAAGGACCAGATCCCTACATGGTGTTAAAGAGTGTAAACTACACTGGGCAGCTCCTTGCATAGACATTCGTCAAACCTGTGTGTAACCCACAGGAGCCACTTTTCTCTATAGGTGAACTGGGATAGTAATAATCCTAGTGCAGGTTACCAGGTTAGTTAAACATTTTTCTATGCCAACTCACTTTACACCATTATTTTGCACCAAAAATAATTGCCATTAAAGAGGTTGTCCATGTCAAAATCTTAACTTCATTTACTGCTGCTAGACATGAAAAAATTCATACCTCCATTCCAGCACTGCCTCTGCTACTGCTCTCGCCAGGTCATCGGTTTACTTCCTGCACCTGGTGGTCAACTCTTGGGCTCTGCGTCTGCTGATTGGCTGAAGTGGTCACATGTCTTTTCTTGACATCACTGTTCAGAAGTGAACGCTGTGAAAGGTGATGTAATGAAAAAACATATGACTGCTGTAGCCAATCAAGAGCTGCAGAACCCATCAGGTTCAGGTTATCAACAGAATGAGAGCAGCAGCAGAGGCAGTGCTGGAATGGAGCCGAGTGGACGAATAAGTATCACTTATAGCAGCAGCAATTCTAAGTGAACGTTTGACCTGGACAACCCTGTTAATAAACCTGCCCCATTTTATGACTTTACTAATCCATGTTTTCTCTTCTAGACGCAAAACTTGCAAGTGAAGTGTAAGGGTAGGTTCACACGATGGATTTGAACGCTGATTCTGGCATGGATTCGGTGCAAAATCCGCCTCAGAATCGCCTTCAAATCTGATTGTAATCCTTCTCTCATGGTTTCAAATGTAAAATCCTCATCATTGTGCACACTATTTTTTTCAGCGCTGAAAATGAAGTGACATGTCAATACTTGATGTTGTTTCTGTGCCGAATCCTCACCGCACATTATAGTATGTAGGAGGCGGAAAATCTGCATCAAATCTACTAACCGGTGCAGATTTTAGACATGGATTCCACACTGATTCAGCACTGAAACTTTCGGTTCTGCAAGTTGCCATGTGAACATACCAATAAAAGCATCTAAAATAACTATTCAATGTTGTACAATTTGAGCCAAATACTGGAGCATTTTACTTAATAAATCTCAGAGTTTTAAGTAATTTGCCGGCAGCTTTATGTAAAACCACAAATAAAGTGCTGTGTTGAAGGATGCTTATGTTACATTTACGGAGATGTACTAGTAAATAGTAGTACACTTGCAAAAAAAAAAAAAAAGTAAGTGAGTCCTTTGGAATTAACTGGATCTCTGCCTGGATTACTAATAAAATGCGGTCAGATGGTTAATTCACAATTATAAACTCAATGTATCTAAACTAAGGAAACAAAGGGCGGCATGTATGAATGGGGCTGCAGCAGAAGTCTGGAGTCTTTTCAGCCCGATATCAGGTGCAGCCTCGTTCGCTACATATTTAAAAGCCCCGCATGCCATTATCAGGTGCATTACAGAGCGCCCGTGACACTTTGTAATGCGCCTGATCTAGGGGGGTGTGCGGAAGGCGGGGCGCACTAGAACCATACGACGCTATAGATTTATAGCTTCACTATGGCATTTCTATGCGCATTACTGCTGGAACAGGTAAACCACTTTCAAAGTGGTTTACCTAAGCCAGAAGTGTCATGCTAGCACTAGAATGTGACTGATTTATGACCCGTTGTAAAGCAGGTTCATAAATCAGGCGTATTCTAGCCTATTATTATGCGCATGAAATTAGGCATGTAAATACCAAATTTCATACATGCTGCCCAAAGAGTTGCACCATTCATGTCTTATTGAGCACATTAAGTAGATACCCACTGTTTTATTGATATTTCAGTTCAGGAGATGAGATTAGAAGTGGGTGCTGCCCATTAGATAAGAGCACATAAAGCCTGGTTATTGACATATCTATTTTTCTCAAGAAAGACTGGCGAGTGTGAACCGTGCCTCAACAAAAACAACTTTCTGAAGACCTTTGAATAAGTGTTATAGAGATGGATGAAGCTGGAACATGGTACAAGAGTGCTACAAGTCCTCCTCCGTTAGACAATCTATGAATGGAGAAAATGCAGCACTGTTGTTAATTGCCTTACGGGAGCAAGACAATGGGACTTGTCACACAACTGATAATGTTCTACACTAGTTGTAAGAATTTGACCAAGACTTCCAAGTACTACTCTGGCCCAGCTGTGCATCTGTGGGACCACCTTGATCATTGCGATCCTTCCCCATGAACATTCGAGCAGCTGCAGGATGCAGTCTGCATGGCTTCAGATAACCGTGACAACCTACCAGGACCTTATGCAGTTGTTCTGGCCATTAGTTGGTGGTCTTAATAATGGGACTTGACTGTGTATAATGTATCAGTCCAGAAGTCTGGACTCTTTAGCTCAGAGACGGCTGTCCACTCCGGATACAATGTAGAAAACCTACATTTCTAAAAAGTATTGTCTATATGGATTTTAAAGGAAACTAGTTACATTGATCTGATCTGCAGACAGCATGTTATAGAGCAGGAGGAGTGAAGCAGATTGATTTATAGCTTTGTGGGAAAAGATTCAGCACTTGTATTTTATTTAAATCCCTAAATTTTGAGGGTAAGGAGTCCAGAAGGTGGTCTTATCAGTGATTGACAGCTATCTCTGCACAAAATAAAAGCTGTCAATCACAGATAACGCCACCAACCTGACTCTTTAATTGAGAATAAGCAAGGATTTAAATGAAAAGAAACAACTCTAAGCCTCTCCATTCAGTGAAAGCAAGAAGAAATCTTGATTAAAAAACTAAACAGTGAACACAAAGTATATCAAGTGGAGTTTGAGTTTTTTTGCAGGGAAGTTCTTAGTTTGGCATGGGTTGTCTAAGCTGTTTGATTCAAGAAAATAATGTCAAAGGGCCACTGTGCATAAGAAATATATTTTCCTTGCAACTACAGCCCAGTTCAACTATTTACAAGCTGTCAGTATATGTTGTCATATACACTGTATGAAGCTGTAGTTTTCCTCTGGAATTTGTCTTCTTTGCAGCATATTTATGCTTTTTAGAGATTTTTACTAATAAACCTATATTTTTATTGGAACAAATCGGGGGTGAAGCTGTTCCATCCACCATTGATTGTACGTCTCGTTTGTGCACTGGAAGCGGCTTCTTCCAAGAACGTACCTCCTCCCCTCTCCACAATCACAATACAATATCAGTAGCACCCTAGAAACACTAAAGAACAGTCAAAGAGGACATAGGAATTTTTTGGAACAACATTTCTGCTAATATGAAATATATATATAAAAAATTGAGGTTCTTATTGTACATTTTTTATCAAAACTGTAAATGTCCACCTACCGCGGCAAGGTGACCCCAATTCAGGTGGGAACCTATGCTACATGCTACCTCTCTAGGTGTCTGTTCAGACCTCCACACTTCAGGGTTAGAAGGTTCCTGCTATAAACCTGATCTGATTGAAAAACCAATCTTCAGGTGAGCGGATTAAACTATGTGACTTTGTTGATCACTTGCTAGGAAAACTTCCAGTGTATATGTCAGATGTATCCATACACCTTTATTCACCTAATGGATGCTTTGCAGTGGGCGATGTATGCACAGTGGTATATTTCTAGACGTCCATCAAAGGTATATGCTGGAAACTCCACCTGACATATACCCTAACGTGATGGCTCCATCTTGTGACTTGATGGTGTAGAGTGAGAGATGCAGAGGAGCAGTCAGTCTGCAGATCTGTGCCAGTGTATTAATGGATATACAATTATTCCGTCAGCTGCCTCGCGTTGCACTCAGAAAAGTCATTTAAATTCTGCTCTGATTCTGGCCGTAAACCAGACATTCTCTGACTTCATTTAAATGTAATATAGGATTATTTCAACTTCAATTAACAACCTCAGCGCTGAGATGGCGGATGAACCTTCCCTCTGTATAGCAGCTTCTGCAGTATGTTCCTCTAGTCACAGGAAAGGGGAAGAGCTGCTGCCAACCCCTGCGGGTACAGACTGTGGGGAGGGGGTCCTCCTCCTCTGAACACGTATTAACATCTAAGCTCTCTATTCTACCTACCTATCCTTTGATGTTCTATCTATCCATTTGGTGATGTGATCTCTACTTCCATCGATAGCTGTGATATCGGTCAATCTCTTTCTTTTTTATGTGCTTCATTTCTAGGACTTATGCCCATTGTATAGAGTCAGAACATATATTAGGCGAAATCATTATTGACTAGAACAATCCATGCCTCCTGATAATACCTTGTTCTAGAGAACTTGTCAGCCAAAACCCAGATCCCCCTGTGTGTAACAAAATGCTGTAAATAAGATTTCTATCCTGGACAGTAGAACGTCACAAGAGATAAATCAGACGATCATGGCCAAGTTAAGAAATCAATAACCTCTGTGCAGAGAGAGCCGTCCCCTGAAGCCCAGCTGACCTTCATGTCCAGACATCTCCTGCAGATTTATGGTCACGGATTTGAGTGGGTTTACAACACTCTGGTGGATTACAGAATAAGGCAGGGCTGATATTTTCTGTTGTGAAGAAAAGCTTTATGGTGGATTAAATGATTCTTAAAGGGAAAATTGTGTCAGTCTAAAAATGGGGGATTTCTTATGTGCCTTAATAAGATCCTTATTTGTCTACCAACACAGTAACACAGTGAGGATGAAAGAAGACAAGCCCAACAAGTTCAGTCTATTCTCCTGCAGTTTGATTTAGAGAAAGGTAAAAAACAAAGAAAAAAACCCAGTCAGTGACTGCTCCTATAATAGAGAGCTCTGCGGTGTGACTGCTCCTCTAACAGAGAGCTCCACGGCGTGACTGCTCCTCTAACAGAGAGCTCCACGGCGTGACTGCTCCTCTAACAGAGAGCTCCACGGCGTGACTGCTCCTCTAACAGAGAGCTCCACGGCGTGACTGCTCCTCTAAAAGAGAGCTCTACGGCGTGACTGCTCCTCTAACAGAGAGCTCTGCGGTGGGACTGCTCCTCTAATAGAGAGCTCCACGGTGTGACTGCTCCTCTAATAGAGAGCTGTACGGCGTGACTGCTCCTCTAACAGAGAGCTCTGCGGTGGGACTGCTCCTTTAATAGAGAGCTCCACGGCGCAGGGGTGTTGCTAGGGTCCCAAAACATCCGGGGCTTGGGCCCTTAAGTTTTTCTGAGTAGGGCTGGGTGCACACGCCATTTTTCAAGCCACATTGTCAACTGCAGATGGATTTTTTACAGAGAAAAAACTTCTGTTGCTGTCACTAATTTTCTGCACATTCCACATAGATCCCGTCCATCTCCTCAGCAGTCACTGCACAATGAAAGTCAGAGCTGACAAATTTGCATTTTCATAACCTCTCACCTATGTATGACAGTGTAATACCTCACAAATAAGTCAACAAATAATCCACCTATACATGGAGCAAATATACCAGACAACTCATTGTTACTAAAAAAAACTCCTACAAAACCAAGACCCAAAACTATTACTACTTAAGGCTCAAATAATTCTGCCAGACCCTGACCAAACGCAACCCCCAAATGTGACATCAGTTGTACATATACCACCGCCATACAGTGACCATATAGTAGTAGATACTAGTGTAATGGAGGTAGTGTGGATAAAGATGATACCAGTCGGATAGAAGATGCAAACACATAAACTTTACTGGAGGTAGTTCCTTCACAGTGCAGATCAGAGCACAACAGCAGTTTCTTTCCTTCTTACAACAGGGTCTCACAGCCGCTTAGTCATCTCCCCTCTTTTTCTCAGCAATCTCTCTCTCTGCTTCTTGCACATCTCTCACCAGCTCCTCTCGCCACATGGCATGCCCCGCCTCCCTGGCTCACTTCACATCCTGTTCCTCTCCCCTGTCTCCACCCCCCAGATGCCCTGTGCTGTAGGTGGATCTACCAAAGTTAACCCTTGACTGGAACTCTTGCACAGTACATTACTTAAATTTACAAAAGCACAGTATTCACATATTCACAGGAACAACATATACAAACTTCAACACATTAGTGGGATACCACACTAGTATGTAGGCTCAGGAGAAATATAAGTGATTACACTGCAGTTACATTTAATGACTTACAGGAGACGCCTCTGAAGAGTTGTTCTATTTCCCTTCTTCTTCTCCATCTGTCCCAGACGCCATGATAACTTCTACCGTCCACAACTCTTCACTGTAGAATTAAGAAAACAAACATCTTAGACTCCTCATTTTATCAGCTCTTCCCTACAAATTCCTATCTCTATATTAAATGCCCATTTATAGTGCCCCAAATGGTAATAATTACCCCCTTGTAGGTAAATATTTGCCCCCTGTAGCCAGGTAGTTGCCCCCTCGAGCCAGGTTATTAGCCCCTCTAGCCAGGTTACTGCCCCCTTTAGGCAGTAATATGCCCCCTGTAGCCAGGTTACTGCCCCCTGTAGCCAGATTATTAGCCCCCTTAGCCAGTAATAAGCCTCATTTAGCCAGGTTACTGTCCCCTTAGCCAGGTAATATGCCCTCTTAGCCAGGTAATATGCTCCCCTTAGCCAGGTAATATGCCCTCTTTAGCCAGTAATATGCTCCCCTTAGCCAGGTTATATGTCCACTTAGCCAGTAATATGCCTCATTTAGCCAGGTTACTGTCCCCTTAGCTAGGTAATATTCCCCCTTAGCCAGATAATATGCCCAATTAAGGCAATTAAGGAGCTTGTTCCAACAAAAATATAAAATAATAATAATAATAATGCCAGGTCTAAATCGCTTAACAACCAAGTTATAAAAGACTCAACGACATCAAGGGTCCCCGCTTGACAAAGATATTAATGAGTGTCTCTCCTTGGACATTTTGCCAAAGTGAATGAGGAGGCCAGCACTTATCATTCTGTCAAAGGGTAATGATGTGTTTCACATTAAGAATTGGCATCCCATAATGCTCCTTAACATGAACAGAAATTCTGGAAAAAGCGCCTTCAATTGGTTGTTGAACTTCGCATGCTTACTCCTTTCAGTGGCCCAGCACTGCTCGGTTCGTAATTGTAGCATGATTAGTGCATTCCTTGATATTAGGAAGGCTGTGGAGCAGGGCTAGGGGGATCATTGGAAGGAGTTTTTACTATCTCTGGATTATGCGACGGCCTTTGTCATGAGTTCCTCTGGTTCACTCTTCTGAGATGTGGTCTCTTAGGATGGTTTGTCTAGTGGCTGAAGACCTTGTATGTAGGAGCTTACCACACTTTTCAGGTGAGATCTTACCTTCATCAAGGTTGTCGTTTAAGCTGTCAGCGCTTCGTGTTTGCAGTTGATCCATTCCTCAGAAAGCTAGATTGTTGACCATTGCTGGAGGTTGGAATGGACCTGGTGGAAACAAAAAACCATAACTAACTTTCACCAAAACTCTCTACTTTGGCTCGGTAAAAAAGGGCTGTATTAAATACACTTAAAGTTTGCACTGACCATGGTGTCACTTATTTTTTAATGAATTTTTATGAACTTTGGAATGCAGAGATCTACCACATAGGGGGATTCTTTTCAATCTAGATATGCCCCTTGAATAAATGAAACGGTTTCCAAGTGTCGCTTTCTGTTTGAGCACCTCAAACAAAGTAGCCAATATAAAGACTGTTAAAGAGTTACTAGATATATATTATGTCTCTTAGGACCATGCATTATTCCGGCTCCCACAAAGCCAATACTCTGACACTAATGATGTAAATAACTATTACAGAAAATTGCTATATCTCACCTAACTGGTAAGAATATTAGACCTCATACTATCCCTAGTGACATATTGTACAAATTAGCAGTATTACTGCCGATAACCGCAATTTGTCAGCATTAAATACCATAGCCAGAGCATTAAAACTGTCTGCCTTTATGGTAAAAGGGATCCGTCAACCCATTTCCATAACCTGTTGACCCTAAAAGATTGCTCAGGTCAGGATCTGAGAAAAGGGTTAAATCTTCTTAACTCAGCTGGGATTCCTTTAAAGTTTGTGGATTTGCCCTTGCACTGCTTTCATAGAAATCAATATACAAGAGAAAATGTGAAGTTTAAGGGCTCTAATGAAAGGGGTTGCCCCCAGGAAGACTGTGGTGACATGCTGAAAAGCATGAATCACTTCCTGCTTCAGTGTTCCTTTAATATACAGGTATACAATTGGGTGCATGCTTTTATTGATAGGCTTAGGCTGCCAAGTGTCTCCAATGCAGAGTGCGCCCATGTGGCATATCGCGGATTGGGTGGTAGGGACTGCAACACTTTATTTATAGTTTGTGTAGTAGTCAGGTGTCACACATGGAATGCACTGTGCTTAGCATTGACATTGTAGAAAATCCACCAGTTAAAGTACATTCCTTGCAGCATAAAATACTGGATATATCAAGGGCATCTCTCATTTGGAGGGGAACTCTTTTAGGGTATGTTCAGATGCTGCAATGTGCAATTCCGTTTTCCCTGGCGTACCGTACATGCCGGGAGAAAGAACTGGCATGTCACTTCTTCCCGGAAAACAAAAAACAAATGAGGGAAAGCACAGAGCACTTGAAGTACAAGCCGGCCAGCACATACTTCTTAAACGCCCGGCATATAGTGGCGCACACAGTACGCGCCGCTATACGCTGGCATTCAGCCGTGTGAACCTGCCCTTTGATGCTCTAGTTTAATAGCTTCTAATACTTATATATCTTGCACTGAAGCTTTTGTTTGTTTTTTTTAAGAGACAGAAGGAATAAAAGGCTTACAGACACCGACCTTGGGCCCTAAGGTTTGCGGTGGTTGGAAATTTGCTGATTTGAGGAGTGTTTGGACTGGATGGATAAGATTAGAGACTTTTTTGGGAGGAGTAGTTAGGAGAGGGAAATAAAAGTTTTCTTGGGACTAAGAAGGGACTATTAATTTGTAAAACCGCCCCCCACGCCCAATCCCTCAAGTTACAATGGCTAGAGAATACAACATTTTCAGCATATACTGTAATGGATGTTCCTGTGATGTCTGGCCAGATGTATTAGATTTATCAACCCCTTTCGCACAGCCGGTCATAATGTTTTGTCTCATTTTGTTTCCTCCCGTTTCCTTACAAAAGCCATCATTCTTTTATTTCTCCACATTAACAAAGACTTATGAGGGCTTCTTTTTGTGGGACAAGGTGTACTTTTTAATGGTGCCATTGACTGTACCATGGAATATACTGTGAAAGCGAGAAAAAATTCTAAGTGAGGTAAAAAAAAAATGTACTTGTGCAATGTTTGCGGAGGTTTCGTTTTTATATAATTTACTCTTCAGTATAAATGATGTGTTATCTGTTTTCTGCAGGTTGATACAATGCCGGCAATACCACATACTTAGAGTTTTTGCTATGTTTCAGCAGCAAGTTTTGTCAACCAATAACTTTTTTGTTCTTCCACCTATGAACCTGAGTAACGGTGCATTATTTTGCTGCCTCAAGTAATTTTTATTATACAGTTTTGGGATTGATGTGAATTTTGATTGCATTTTATTCCAATTTTTTTAAAACGTTAAGTGACCAAAAGAATGCCATTTTGGCGTTTTGGAATTTTTTTTCTTTTACGGTGCTCAGTGTAAGGGATAAATGTGGTTATATTTCAGTCGATTGGACTTTTACTGATGCAGCAATACCAATTATGTGTAGATATTTTTTTCTTGTGAAATGGCAAAAGGGGGCACTTTGAAATTGTAATATTGTTTATACTTTCATTTATTTATTTTGTTACATAAAGTTTAGCCCCCTAGGGTACTTGAGTACTAGGTGGCTCGATTGTGCAATGCAGAAGGGTGTACCAAGATGGCGTTTTCTATTACTTTCTGCCTGCTTTAATTTCATCTAGTTTTGCTGCTTTTTCTTAAGGTTTTAAACATTCGTGTACACCCCAGAAAAGCTACAGGTTAACACATTACTGTCAGTATATTATATATATATATATAATATAAATATATAAATATTAAACACACACCCCACACACACACACTACCTTCAATTTTTGGGGTTCCCAGACAATTTTGTTTTTTCCCCCTAAAAAACATATTTTATTTATCAAATTAGTTGCAAAATGAAAGAAATTTTAGTTCTGACATTGCAAGTTAGAAAATAATGATTTTTTTTTTTGAAATAATTATTTTCTGCTTCAAACTTTGCTTTGTCAAAGAATCCCCCTTTGCAGCAATTCCAGCATTGTAGACCTTTGGCATTCTTTTTAAAAATTTGTGAGGTAATCGGGGGAAAAAATTTCACCCCTACTTCCAGAAGCCCCCAACAGGTTGGATTGGCTTGATGGGCCACTTTTTTTGCGTACCATACACCCCAAGTGCTCCCCAATTGCTCAATGGGATTGAGATTTTGGTGACGTGCTGGCCTTAAATTAAGATAGAAACCAGCTGCCAGCTTTTCCCCTAAATGTTCTCGCATATTTGGAGGTGTGCTTTGGGTCATTGTCCTGTTGCGGATGAAATTGGTCCAATAAGCGAGTCCACAGGGTATGGCATGGCGTTGAAAAATGGATTGATACCTTCCTTATTCAAAATCCCTTTTCCTTGTACAAATCTCCCCCCCTTTACCAGCACCAAAGCAACCCGACCATCCCATTACCTCCACCTGCTTGCAGATGGTTCAGGCACTCTTCCTTCAGGGATAGTCGGGAGCATACAAAGACACAGACAAGTGAGGCCCTTCACTATCCCAGCCCTTTCCCTCCCTTTTTTTGGGGAACCCGATCTTTAAAAGGGGCCGGGGCCCCAACCCGGATGACGGGGAAAATGCACGAGCCAAGTGTAAACCAGACAGAGACAAACAAACAAAACACGAAGGGCGTAGTCGGGTCCTTAGTGATAACAAGGGGGGCAGCGCGGGTAAAAAAAAGGTGAGCCCCAAAGAAAAAAACCAGAAACACAAGGAAAAGAAAAAAAGGGTAACGGGAGATCCAAAGTGGAGGCTAACAAAGGGGGGGACAAAATCAGTATAGCAGGACAGGGGAAAGGATTTGGGGGCTATAAATTGGGAAAGGGAGGAAGCAGACCCAAAAAGGGTTTGGGAGAGAAGGGGCGGTCAATTTCACCAAGAATAGATTAACCCTTAGAGTGCTGGGAAGATTCCTGGCCCAAGGGCATGGGCCAAAAATCAATAAAGATCCGGGACTAAGAACCGTTTTCCCACCAAAGGAATGCCAAGCCGCAGTTAGGGGTTGTAGCGGCCGTGGCCGGGGAAGGGGACCGGCACAGTGGCCGAACGTGACAGTACCCCCCTTCTGAGGGGGCCACTGGAACCCTCCCTTAAAAATCCTCAGGTTGGAAGGGTTGGTGGGGAATTTTTTCCCCATTTCGGGGGGATGCAAGTCCCTAGCCCACCCAACCCCATTCCTCCGGGACCTACCCCTTCAGTGAACAAGATACTGGAGAGCATTCTAAACCCCTGCGAGAGTGTTAAACGCCAATTTTGTACCAAATTCCCCTTGAAATGACCCCAGAATCAAGGGGGGGACCGACCACAGCAGGAAATGTACTTTTTCAGCAGAGATTTTTTGGAAAAACTGGAGAAAAAGGAGTGAATTGGGGAAGGGGGGAGTCTGAAAGTACAGGGAAACGATTTTAGTGATAACAAAGGACCGATAAAAGGGGGAGGCGAACTTATAGAAAAGGAACCCCAAGGCAGATATTTAGTTTTCCAACCGTAGCGGTGGAGTAACTGGGGGGGAAAACCCCTAAATTACAGTAAAAGGGGGGGGGGCCCCTTTTTGGTTGAGGGAAATTTTTGTGATTGTTTTAAGGGGACTCGCCTAGGAAAAAACTCCTAACTTTAGGCACCCGAAAAAAAGCACTGAGATATTGTTCTAAAAAGCTGTTTTGTCTCTCATTTGCCCATTTGTTTCAGGGTGGAGGGAAGGAGAAGGGGACAAAAGAGATGGGGCCACTCTAACCGCGAATGCTCCAGAAAAAACCCCGGGCACAAACTATACCCCCCTGTCACACCCAAAAAACTGGGGGAATTTTCCATGGGCTCAGTATAATGAAAACAAATAAAAAAATCGAGAAGTTTGGTGAAGGGAAAATTTTTTGAAGAAATAAAATGACCATTTTAGAGAAAACTCCCACACCACCCAAATCACCGATCTATCCTTGGAGAGAGGAAAATCGGGATGGAAATCCCAAAAGCTTGAGACCGGGGCCTATTGGCCAGAAAGTGTGAATAATCCCCCGGGAAGATGTCGGGGTACCTTCCTCCCGCACAATCTCACAGACAGTAAAAAAAAATTCCCCCGACTCCAAGCTGCCACCAAGGCCAATAGGTACGAGATAGGAGGTATCCCCGTGCCGCGATACCAGGATCCCAGTTGGACTGAGGAGTGAACCTCCCCCCCAAATTTTTTAAACGAAGATACAGGAACAAAAAAGGTTTTTCCGGGGGGGGAGTCGCGTGGGGGGGCCGAGCCTTGTGAGTTCGCAAATCGCAGAAACTAAATCCAGTGGGTAGCAAAAGACTACTCCGGAGAAAAAGGGTTTTTTCAGGTTCTCCTCCGAGTGTCCGTATACCCAAAAACTTCAGGAAAAGGGGGGGCGGCCTTAAAATTTTTTGCCCCCGGAAAGTGGTTACCACAAAGTTGAATCTAGTAAAAAAAAAAGCCCATCAGGGTTGGCGGGGGGGTTCAACCGTTGCCTTATCGAGTACAGCAAATTTTTATGATCCTTAGAACAGTCACCCTATGCCTTGGGGCCCCCCCCAAAAGGTGCCTCCACTCTTCAAAAGCCCATTTTATGGCTAGCAATTCCCGGGTTACCAATAAACATAATTGAAACCCCTTTTGGTTTGGGTTTTTTTGGAAGGGGGAAGGGTCGGAGATTGGTATAAAAGGGTTCCGTTCCCTAGGACAAGACAGTCCTACGTTGTAAAAAAGTGGTTGGGGGGAGCCTGAAGTCCCCTTTAGGATGTAGATAAGGAGATAATCAAAAGAATCCAAAGCGAGGTAGCTAACTCGCTAAAAAATATCCAGAAAGAAAAAACTGTAGGTGGATGTCGAAAAAAAACTCCCCCTTTTTAGAATCCTGAGTACTAAAGGACGTTTCGGCTCCAAAAAAAAGGGGCCTTTTTCAAGCATAAACTTCAAAATGACAAGTGCCCCTTAAAAGTATAAGTAAATCAATGTATCATCATGACAACAACAATCACAGAATAATACATGTGAAGACCCATTCCCATGCAATGTAAGACTAGGTTGAGCGATTGCGTTGGCTATCAGATCGATCGATTGTCGTAGTCGGCCCCCCATCGATAAGGTTTTTTTTTTTTTTAGTGAGCGTCGATTATGAGGGTGACTTTAAAAAGTCTATGGAGAAGCAACAAAACCTTCATTATTTCAAAACCCAAACAAGGCTGGAAAGCTGAAATTTTTTTTTTTTTTTTTTTAAGGCTTTATTTAGAATTTTCCAAAAAAGACACAAAAAGAAAAAAAACCAACATTCTCACATGTTCTACAGAGGCATTACAAGTACTTCAAAGTTAGAAGGGGTTTTTTTAATTCTTAAAGGAGGAAAACGGCAATACAAAAATATAAAATATTTACATTCAGTTGTCCAATAAAGATTCAGGGGGGTATGGGGATTCAACACGTTTCAGTATTTATTTATATTAATAGTATAAATGAGCAATGACAAAAAAAGGAAAAAGAAGTCGCCCCTCAATTGTAGTATTTCCTCAAGTGCTTTTAGTCCCTGCCCGCCTCTATGTCATTTCATTCACACCATCACAATCAATTTCATTCACATTGCGGGGTCTCTGGGCCCCCCCCTTAAACACCATCCCTTGCCTTCACATCGTTTGAGCTGCAGTCCAATTCTCCAACTGTATGGGGAAAAGCTTGGGGGGCCATTTGCCGCATAGTGATTTGTCCCGAAGCGAAAAATTTAAATTTCCCCCAAAAAGTCAAAAGGGGGACGTCTACATCTTAGGCAAACACTTAGGTTATAAAAAACAGAAAAAAAAATCACAGACCCATTCACTATCCCTGTCTTGTCCACAGCCTAACCCCTTAAACCTGCATCACCCACAAAATTTAAAAATGCCCGAAGGCAGTTGATTTGAAAAACCCTCATCTTACTTAACGGACATTGAATATCCCGTCCTGGGCCCCCAGCATGAGCCCCCAAACCTACTGACCCCCCACATTTAAAAAGGGGGGGGGAAAAAGGGAGTCTTTTAAAACCCCCCCAAATTTTTGGGTTTTAAACGGGGGACTTTTGGGTTTCCCTGTCCTGGGCCCCCGGGCAGGGGGACCCGGGGCCCGGGGAGTTACAGTGGGGCGGTGGGGGGCCCGGGGGTTTTGGGTCCGTCATCAATTAAACACCCCGGGTTTAAAAAAGGGGCCCTGAGGGACGCGGGAAAAACAAAAAACTGTCGTGCTGAAGCGGGATTTGGGGGGAAAGGCGGAAAAAGGGGTTGGGAAATTTCCAACCCCTTCCCTCATTTACAAAAGTCAAGCCTGGGTAGCCCCCTTGCCCCCTTCCTTTGGGGAGGGGGGGGCCCCAATTGGGGCTTCATTTGGAAATTTTTACTGGTGGTTAATTGCTCCTTTTTAAAACCCCCGGGTTTGGGGCCCTTTTTTTTTGGGGCATTTTTTTTTTCTCTTTTTTTACTCAACGGGGCTGGGGGGAAAGGGGGTTCTCTGTACTTTGTTCTCTGTCCTTCCTCCATATTTCCAGGGTTCCCTCGGGAAAAAAAACCAAAATTTTGGCCCAAGGGTTTTCCCCTTTTACCCCCCTTTGTAAAAAATTCAGAGGAAATTTTTTTTTTAAACAGCTATTTTGTACATGCAATTTTTTTTAGTTACTTTAATTCTAGAAAACCCCTTTTTTTTTTAAATTGGGAGGGAAATTCCCCCCCCCATGTCTTTTTTTTTTCTTTTTTTTTTCATTGTTTTTAAAATTGGGGGTTGTCTAATCAGGGTTTTGATAGCTTTGTTAAAGACCCTTGCAAAAAAAAAATTTCTTTTTGGAAATTTTGGGGTCCTTTTAAAAAAAGGGGTCCTACCTTTTTTCCTTTTTTTGGGACAGCCCCCATCCCCCTTTGGACCCCAACTCTTGGGGAAAATTTGTAAAGGGAAAAAAATTGTCTGTTAGAAAAAAAAACATTTTTTTAGAATAGGCCCTTGAAAGTTTTAGTTGGCAGGGTAAACCAGAAAAATTTTTTCCCCCAAAAAATTCAAAGCATGCCCCTTGGGGGCCACTTTGGAAAAAAATTTGTAAAGAAAAAAAATTCTTTTTTTAAAAAAACAACTTTTTTTTTTAAAATGGGGAAACCTTTTAGTATAGTGCTTTGCCCACGGGCAAAATCCCCCAAAAAAATTAAAAAGCTTTAAACCCTGAGCCATTTTTTGGGACAATTTTTGGAAGAAAAAAAATGTCTATTAGAAAAAAAAAATTTTTTGGGGAATAGGCCCTTGTAGTATTGCTCCCAATTAAAAGGGCTAAAATCCCCCAAAAAAAAACCCAAAAGCAGGGGAACCCCCTTAAAAGCCATTTTGGGGTAAATTGGGGAAGGGAACCCAAAATTTTCTGTTGGGAAAACAACTTTTTTTTTTTTTAAAATTTGGGAAACCCTTTTGTTTTTGGGGTTTTTTTCCCAAAAGGGCACCCATGACCCAAAAAAAAAAATTAAAAAAAATAAAATTTTCTCAGCCACTTTTTAAAAAAAATTTTTTGAGGGGGGGAAAGGGCCCATTTAAAAGGAAGGGCCACTTTTCTTTTCCAAAAAGGGGACCTTTGATTATTGTTTGTATCCCCACAGTTTACAGACCCCCCAAAAAATTATAAAAAAGACTTTCACCCACTTTTTAAAAGGAATTTTTGGGGGGGAGAAATGCCACTTGGGGAACCCAATTTTTCTGTTCCAAAGGGCCAAATAATTATAGTTTGTTTTTCTCACCAGCAACTGCCCCTCAAAACAAAAATTGGGGGAAAATGCAAAAAATTTCTTAAAAGTTTTAAAGGGTAAATTTAAAGGGGAATTTCCCGTGTTGTCATAAAACCTTGCTGTCTTTTACGTCTCCAAAGAAAAAACCAGCAAAATGAACTGTTGGGAAAAGAGAATAAAAAAAAAAAAGGGGGCAGTAAAAAAAAATGATCTTTTTAAAAAAAAAAAAGTTTTCAAGGGGCCCCTTTTTCTGTTTAAAAAGGGGAATGGGGAAAGGTGGGGGGGGACCGGAAAAAAACTAATCAGTAAAACCTCGGAAATTTGGGGGGGCCCCAAAACTTTTCCGGGGGGAAACCCCCATGCCTGTTTTCATTTTTTGATAAAAGGCCCAAACGATCCACATTACCCTGGGGAAAGGGGCCGGAGGGTTTTTGTTGTGAGGGGAATCCCCTCCAGCTGTGCTGGAGGGGCCGGGCTCAGAAAAGCGCTGGTTTTGCTGGGCGGGGGGGAAAAAAAAACACCCTTTTATTGGGCGTGATGGGGGCCAGGGGGGCCCTTGGGGTTCCTTTTTTGGAAATACCCGGGAAGTCAAATTGGGGTTTTCCGGGAAAACAAATTGAAAAAACATCGGTGTTGGGGACGCAGTAGTCGTGAACCATGATCTTAGCTGATCTCTGTGTGTTGGATGTGTCCCCTGCATTGCATGCGTTGGTAAAGGTGGTAAACAAAGATTGCCAGAGGGCCCCCATTGGCTTCTGCCACCTTGCCGCTGCTGCCGCTACGCCTACTTGGCCACTCTACTGCTGTCACGTCGCTGATGTTGTTCCACAGGGGACTTTTGGGGGGAAGGTGAAGCAGACGCAAAAGATGTCTCCAGTTGTAAATCAGCAAGGTTCCATTTCCCTGCATTTTATTTATTTTGGGTGGGGGGGAAAGGAAAGTGCTGATTTTTGTTTTGTACCGGGGACCCGGGGAGGGTGGCACCCAAGTAACGGGTTGTTCATTTTGATGGCCTTAATGCGAGGATCTGTTGGGGAAATGGAAAAACCCCAAGCACTCATGTGAGAGAGGGAGTTTTGTTTTTCCAAGCCTCTGGGTCGAGGGGCACTAGCAAACTGTTTTCCCTATTTTCCCTCCCCCGCCTAAATTCGCGCCAACCTTTTTCCCAAAGGGCGGGGGACGTCGGTAACTGGTGTCTAGGAATACCTCCTCCTCCCCTCCTCCGCTCCCCCGGCACAGTTAAAACAAGCCGATTTGGGGCCTGAGATAGCACCCTGAGGCTGATGCGCCCCCTTTGCCTTTTTCTTTGGACCCCGAACCACTGCCAATGGACCGATAAAATTTGTAAAACTGTCGGCCTTGGGGATTTCGGAGAGAAAGGCTGTGTCCCCGCATCTGTGCCGTCTCCTCCTGGGGCGTGGCCGGGGCCCTGTTGTTTCCGGAGTGTCCAACGATCTTCCAGAACTAAGATACCAAATGCTCATGCGGGAAGGGGCATTGTCCGCATGACCTTTTGGTGGCTTCTTCAAAAACGGCAAGGATGGTGCAGGCTCTTTCACCTCCCTCCACTCTCGGGGGGTTAAACCCCCCGGGGGTTCCGTCCCGTGCTTGTCGGGGCCATGTGTATTCGACTGCGAAATGGCATTGCGCTGCGCCACAATGCTGGGCATGTGGGGGGTAAAATTTTCCAGGGGTTTTGGGGCCACGTAACAATGAGAGGTTGACGGGGGGGCCCGAGCTGCGTGCAACGCCCCAAGGGGGGACGAAGCGGGTGCGAACGGGGGAAAGTGCGAACTCAGCCCTCAAAGCCTTTTCGCAGGACCCGGGGCCCCGGGGTCTTTAGAAATTTTTTGGACGAAAAAGGTTCTGAATGTGCCGGAAAGGGATGTCCCCAGCCTCCCGATTTTAAGGGCGGCCAGAGATTTCCCCCCGTTATCGCACACCACCTGCCTGGCACAAGGTTCTTGTCACCCGCCAGCGCTCGGTCTCGTTGCTTAGAGCCGCCCCCACAGCTCCTGGGACCTGTGTGTGGACGGTCTCCAAGGCAATTAATTTAACGGGGGCCCGGGTGTCTCTGGGCACGTGATGCCCCAGAGGCCCTTTTGGGGGGAAAGAGCCTGCCCCCATCCCTGCGGTTTTGGAAGAGCTGCGCCAAAACCTGAGAGCCACCGTCACCCCAGAGACACCACCCAGCTCACCCAGTGGCTGTCACAGAGATATAGCGGCCTTGGCCGTGCTTTTTTTCTAGTCCATGTGTCGGTGGTGAGATGGACTTTTCCGGACTCAATGCAGGACCCAACGCGGCTTGAATGTTTTAGATGGACAACAGTGGCTGGGCCAGGGCAGGGTCGGGCTTTTTCTGGCAAAGAAATGCCTGCTCGTCATCTGGTTTTGGGGGCAAGCGTGGGGCATGACGTGGCGGGAACCATCTGTGTCGCACCAGACGGAACAGGACAACATTTCAAGGCAAAAGGCCTGGCAATGCCGACATTCAGCTTTTTTTTCTTTGGGATGGTTTGGGTTAAAAGTGTTTCAGTCTGCTCCACAAAACCTGGAAGAACAGAAGGGCTGGCTGCTAGACTGGCCGGATGTACGGCGTGCAGGTCGTCAAATCTGGCGGAAGGAGAAAGGGGTAGGATGGGTACTCTGTGGTGCTGGTGGTACTCGGGCGACGGTGGAGGCTGAAGCGGAGGCTGATCCCTGATCATGACTATGAGAGACAATGGGCAGCTGAGGAACGCTTGGTGGTGGTGGAGCGGGAGGAGGCGGAGTCAGGGTCGGGGTGTGACAGTGGTTGGAGCCCGGGGCGTCGGTCTGGCCTTTTTTGGTCATAGTGTTCCCTCCATTTCAACTCATGGCATTCGCTGCATTGTGACTTAGACATGTTGGTGGTGGTTAACAATTAAGGTTCTTGCCTTACTTATGCGTTTTAGGCAATGGCGGTATATGACATCGATGGCGAGAATCAGAGGCTTGTCAATGAGAGGCCAAGGCTTGAGAGGTCCTGGGACCTTTTTGACGGCGATAAGCGAGGAGCGGGGTTTGCTACTGACCGATGGCTGGGGAATCCATATCAGCGGACTTCTGCGACCGCCCTCCTCCCTTTTTGTGGCGGGACCCGTATTGACACTACCCCATCGTATTTCCTCCTCGTCCACTGATGAAGCCGCTCGCAAGCAAATTCTGTGGAAAGACCAGGATGGATTCCCAATTGTCGGTCATCATCATCATCATCAACACAGGTGACTTGGGTCGTCATGGACTTTCTGCATCCAGAAGCTGCGGGGCTTACAAGCAAGGGGCACTGCAAGGCGTTGCGAAACCGCCCGGGATTTTTGCCGTTTGACGGCTTCCTTCACCTCCCTGATGGCATCAGTTAATGGGCGTCAGAGCAAGACTAAATCACTTTCCCTCTTGTTCTTTTAACATGCCTTCTGACCCCTAACCGCATTTGTCATCAAAGAGTTCTTCTGACAATTGATTATCCTCCGTGTTGGGTACTCGAGTTGACTTTTGGGCTGCTTCATGTTGGACGGATGCTGATGATGATGATGATCGACATTTGTGGCCGTGACTGCGGCGAGGACGAGGAGGTAAGACTGCTAGATGCAGGTGTGCATTAACCACTGAAGGACAGATTGGCAACGATGTTCGTTACTTAGATTCAAAGGGGCCCTGACCCAGCGATGGACAGGCCATGACGGTCCTGCAACTGTCTATCCGCATGGCATGGTGTTCTTGACGCCAGCACTGGAAGGAGACCTTCTCTCGTACCTCTACCTGATGTGCTACCCCCTCTTTTGCTCGATTACGCCACCTGCTTTTCGGCTCCTTGTTCAGGGTAAATATAAAAATTTGGAAGGTATGGAATAGTTTCGCGGTAATAGTCTCTTATAAATGACGGACATATCACAGCTATTCTCAATCCCTCTAATCAAAATAAAATTGCTGGATTCAAATTTAACTGAAGGTGTCTATCAACAAAATTGGACTGGCAAAAGTCCGTAAATAACACGTATCTGTTATTTTTGGTATAATAAACGGTATTTTTTGCATCCTTTCAATTCACCTGTGGTGAATATAGAATTGCTGTTTAAGATTTACGTAGATGCTGCGTTATGGAACAGTGCTGGGTGCGGAAAAAGTCATCAAAAAAACACGTAACTGTTTATGTTTGTGATATAATGAACGGATTTTTTGCACCATTCAATTCAACTGTGGTGAATATAGATTGCTGTTTTAAGATTTACGTAGATGCTGCGTCAATACAGTGCTGGGTGTGCAAAAAGTCAAAAATCAGTAAACTGTTATGTTTTGATATAATAAACGGTATTTTTTGCACCTTGCAATTTCACCTGTGTTGAATATAGAATTGCTGTTTTAGTTTTACGTAGAGCTTCGTCAATGAACAGTGCTGGGGTGCGCAAAAGTCAAAAATCACGTAACTGTTATGTTTTGATATAAATAAACGGTATTTTTTGCACCTTCTATTCACCTCGTGGTGAATATAGAATTGTGTTTTAAGATTTACGTAGATGGCTGCGTCATGAACAGAGCTGGGGTGCGCAAAGTCAAAAAAACACGTAACTGTTATTGTTTTGATATAATAAACGTATTTGTTTGCACCTTTCAATTCACCTGTGGTGAATATTTGAATTGCTGTTTTAAGATTTACGTGGATGCTGCGTCAATGATACAGTGCGGGGTGCGCAAAAAGTCAAAAACTCGTAATGTTGTGTTTTGATATAACAAATAAAACGGTATTTTTGCCCCTGTCAATTCACTGTGGTGGAATATAGAATTTGCTGTTTTAAGATTTACGTAGATGCTGGCAATGAACAGTTGCAGGGTGCGCAAAAGTCAAATAAAACTCCAATAACTGTTATGTTGTGATATAATAAACGGTATTTTTTGCACCTTTCATTTCACCTGTGGTGAATATTGAAATTTGCTGTTTTAAGATTAACGTACGATGCTGCGTCAATGAACAGTTGCTGGGTGCGCAAAGTCAAAAACACGTAAAATGTGAATGTTTTCGTACGAATACACGGGTATTTTTGGGCATAACAAACAACCTGTGCTGACTACAAGATTGCTGGTTGTAATTTAAGTGCAAGGTGGATATATCAACAGTCCACAGGTGTAATGGGTAAAAAAAAAAAAAAAAAAAAAAAAAAAAATTGAACACCTATCTGAAATGTATAACTGATAATAAAGTGGAGTTTTGCAGCTAACAAAGAAGTCCTGCAGTTACTAGAAATTTTGTTTATCCACATGTAGTTCAGGCTGACCCAATATCCAGGTAATAATTTCCAATAGCCTAACTGTTAATAATAAAAGATATTCACTACAATGTCTACACTAAGTCCTTGGTGAACTTTATCCAAGTGTTCTTTATCGATAGGCTTGTCTGTGTCGCCGCGGACCCCCCCCCACCACGCTGCCCTCCGCCGTTGAATTTACAGCGGTAGATGCTGCTTTAAAATTCTCTAGCCTAACCCCCCCCACTATTAATGTTCAAATCTCTAATTCTAACTAAATTGTGTAAGGATCACAGCTATAGTAGATGTTCTCTGTGCGAATATAGAATAATTCGCTGAGCTGTTGCCAGGGCAGAGCGCAGGTCCTATCCCTATGAGACGCTGAGAGACAATGGAGGTCTGAAACAGGAAACGCTGTTCTATGTAAAAGAGGTCATGTGTTTTTTCCAGCCAATCGCAACCATTCACATCACTGTCATGACGTCGCACATCACATTCACCCTGGTCTATTCTGTAATCTCATTGCTGCGCCGCCAAAAATTACGGAAGCAGAAAAAGGCGGGATCTTAATAGATGATGCTCAGATTTTAACCTTAATTATCGCATGATCTGGAATTTTCGTTCACCATAAAAACCTTGCCGATTTCAACTTTGTCGATAAAAATCGCTCAACACTACTGCAGAAGAATAACTAAATGTTACTTTTTTAAAACACTTACGACTTATCAAACCTGCTGGTAGTCACCTGAAAGGCAATGTGTCCTCAAAAATGACTTGTTGTTTAACTCACATTTTTATGTTCAACACATTTTTTAAGAATTTTTTGAGTATATATTTTTTTGAGATTTTCAATATCACTTTCAAATATTTTTTAATAATTCTTAAGTCCTGCAGTTTTCACTTTGGCCAATAAGGCCTAATAATAGTCGACACATCCTGTTCTGTACAGAGAGATTCTCAGTTGTCTTATCATTATCAGCACAAGAGGGGTCAAACTGAAAGGAGACACCAGTGTGAATAGGATAACACAGGATCCACCAGTTCTAAAGAGGATATAGTCATCAGTTCACCCTTTAACCTCCCTGCACACTGATTTTCTTCCAGGTCACAGAGCATGACTAGAAAACTCTATTTTAGAAGTGATATGGGTCTGAGTCGTCTTAAAGGGAAGTCTGTCGCCAATTTTTTTTACTTATTAAAATCAAGCCCCTGATCCATATTTATTTTCCTCTCTGCCGTTTTTTATTCTCTGATTATAGATTTCTTCAATTCGGCCCGTATCTCTATATATAAATTGTGGGGAAGACATTCTTATCAGCAGTCAGAGAGGATACTTTACAAGCAGCTTCATGCACATAGGATTCTTAAGACAGATTACTGTCCTATAGAGCTTTCTATAGTAGAGTTATTTTCTAGTCTTGCTGTGTGACCTAGGAAGAAGCCAATCTGCAGGGAGGAGGGGGGTGAGAACTGTGACTATCTCCTATTGTGACTGGTGGATTCTGTGTTATCTATACACATTGGTGTCTACTTTCAGTTTGACCCTGTTTTTACTGATAATGAGCAGACACTGAAAAACACAGGAAGATGTCAGATATATTAGCAGCTTAGTGGCCAAAGTGAAAACTGCAGGACTTAAAAATCAATAAAAAATATTGAAAGTGATATGGAAAATTAAAAAAATAACCAAAAATTCCTAAAAAATGTGTTTACGAATGTGAGTTAAACAATAAGCAATTTTTTGATGACACATTCCCTTTAAGTCTCCTATGTGCATAAAGCTACTTTAAATCATCTCTCTGAATGCTGTTAAAGCAGTGCAACCAAGGCCTAGTGGCCTAAGTGAAAACTGCAAGACTTAAGAATTATTTAAAAAAAAAATAAAAGTGATTGAAAAATGTAAAAAAAAAACAACCAAAAATTCCTATAAAATGTGTTTAACATAAAAAGGGGACTTAAACAATGACTAATTTTTTTAATGACACATTCCCTTTAAGGCTAAAGCTAGGTCAACACGGCATTGGACAAAAAAGTCCCTGAAAGCCAACTTCTAAAACCATTCATAAAACCGAGTTTTTTTGTCCAGTGCATGTCAAAAACATTTAAAAAACCGACTGTTTTTTTGGTGTGTTTTTTGTTATTTGGCGCTTTTTTTGCAGAAAAGCACAGCATTAAATGGCTGTGTATTTCTGCAAAAAAACACACCAAAAAACATGCCAAAATGTCTTACAGTCTACATAGACTTTAATAGTAAATTTTCTGCCCTTTTTATCGTTGTTTGGAACATGTTTCAAAAAATTACCAGGAACAGAAATGAGCAGAAAAAAACGTTTTGTGGAGACTACAGAATGTTTTTACTATTAAGTATCATGGGGTTTGTTTTCATTCGTTTTTTCAGCTGCTTCAGAAAATAAAAGCGCCAAAAAAAAGACTGAAAACGTGTGCAGTGGACACATAGCCTAGGTTTACATAGCAATGTAAAAATGTGTCCAAAAATTTTTAACACATTTTAACACATCGCTGGACATTTTTTGCTGTGGGTTTGTGCTAAAAACCGCAGTCAGTTTTCAGATTTGTCGTCGGCCCCATACATTGAATGTATGAGAATTCGACACATGTCAGATTTAGAAAATGGGACTCTGTCACAGAGGTCAAAACTGGTTGTGTCCTTAAGGAGTTAATAAGTATGCATGTTCTTGGGCCTTATTAGAGATGTAGAACCAGTGAACAACTGATGCTATAAACCTGGTTAGGAAACTAAGGCATAGCACACACCTGTGGTCCCTGGGCTCCGTGAATTTTTAGTACTAAGCCTAATTTATTACAGCTTACAGTATTTATTGAGTTATCGCTAAAAAGGTGCCTCCTTTGCTGAACTTAATGCCAGAACATATTACAGAGGTAGTGCTTGTTCTTCCCTACAAGACCCACTTAAAGGGGTTTTCTCAAGACAGACTTTTGCATTCATTTTGTGCTTTTTCATTAGCTAACAGCTTCAAATCCAGGGGTGTGTCTCTCCTCCCAGTAGGCATGTCTTCCCTCACTGAAGACATCATCACACCCCCTCCTTGCTCCCTCCTTAGTCATCATCATCATTCTGTGTGAGCAGTGGGAGAGAGGGGATGCCACCTCCCCTCACAAGCTCCTTGTACCCAAGACCCCTGTATTGCTGTAAACAGTTATACATACAGCCCCCTAGTATTACAGAAAGTGACATCTTGTCATTGTGTCTGGCAGAGTGTATTTTATATGGGTTATATGGGTGGGAGGAGCACAGTGTATTATATGTGTTATATATAGGTGGGGGGAGCAGAGTGTATTATATGTGTGCTATATGGGTGGGGGAGCAGAGTGTTTATATGGGGGGGGATGTTTAGTATGATGGGCGGGGGGAGCAGAGTGTATTATGTGTGTGTTATATGGGTGGGGAAGAGGAGAAGAGTGATATTTGTGTTATATGAGTTGGGGGAGCAGAGTGCATTATATGTGTGTTATATGGGTGGGGGGGCGGGGGGGGAGGGGGGGCAGAGTGTATTATATGTGTGTTATATGGGTGAGGGAGGGGAGCAGAGTGTATTATATATGTGTTATATGATTAGGGGGAGCAGAGTGTATTATATGCAGTCATATGAAAAAGTTTGGGCACCCCTATTAATCTTAATAATTTTTAGTTCTAAATATTTGGGTGTTTGCAACAGCCATTTCAATTTGGGTATATCTAATAACTGATGGACACAGTAATATTTCTGGATTGAAATGAGGTTTATTGTACTAAACACAAAATGTGCAATATTAGTTATTAGATATATCAAATTGAAATGGCTGTTGCAAACACCGAAATATTTAGAACTAAAAATGATTTAGATTAATATTGGTGACCAAACTTTTTCATATGAATGTATGTGTTATATGTGATGGCAAAGCATTGAGTTATATGTGAATTATATAGATGGGGGGGATCAGAGTGTATTATATGTGTGTAATATGGTCAGGTGGAGCAGATTGTATTAAATGTGTGCTATAAGGGTGGAGGGAGCACAGTTTATTATATGTGTTCTATATGGGTGGGGTCAGCAGAGTGTATTATCTGTGTGTTATATGGGTTGAGGGAGTGATTCTAGCATTACCCAGATCCTTCACATCAGGGCTGTAACTGGAGCAGTGCAGAGCAGCTTTTAGTTTCACTTTCAAACAGCTCAGGGAGGAGTGGCACAGAAAATACAGACAGCCAATCACAGCAGAGGGGGCATATCCCATGAAGGGGTTGAACTAAATATCAGGTATCCATTCACAGCAAAGGGGGCATGGCCCAACCTCAGGCTGCAGAAATAGCTATAGACAAACACAGATTAGCTAATAGGTGCTACACTAAATTACTTAGTTAAAACAAACCAATTGCAAAAGTACTTATATTTACTGTCCCCATCATCACACATATTATGTTTGTAATGAGAAAACCCCTTTAAGTGGAATAACATCCTGTGAACTAAGCAGATGAGAGTTGAAACAATACAAATTCTATATGCACCCTGGCTTCTGCTTCTATATGCATCTGTCCAAACACTTTGACCTTTCTATTCACTAGTCCATAATCAGTTCATGGCCGCAACAGAAGCTATTTGTTGGTTATCATGCAAAAGAAATTACTTATAACCGTAAGGTGCTTTTTCTGGTGCGTTTTCAAATTGCAAAAATGCACAGCAATAAAGACAGTTTAATTACGTGCATTTCTGCAAATAAAACGCACCAAAAACCACACCCAAAAACACACCATGTGAAAGCACCCTTATACAGGACTGACTGTTAGTAACAACAATTATAAGTAACTACAGGTTGGTAAATATTGCTGCTCCACTATCACAAGCAACACCTGCTTAAACTATGACTACGAGCAACAATTAGCATACAAGCAATTTTTACAGACATTACTGAAAGCAGCCATTCATAAATAAGCAATCCTACAGAAATATCTGCTAGCAGCAACCATTCAGAAATGAGCAAAACCTGACAACTACAGAAGCTATTGCTGGCAGTAACAATTCATAAACAAGCAACACCTGCTGATAACATCCCCATTGCTAGCAGTAACAATCCATAATTAAACAACATCTGCCCGTACTCAAAATTATTTAAAGGACAACTTTTTGGAAACAAGAATACCTGTTTATTATAAAAGCTGTTGTTAGAAGCAATAATCTATAAACAACACCTGCCTAAAGCGAGGACACTGCCAGCAGCAATAACCTACAGACAGTTCATGCTCATTACAGAAAGCCCTGATAGCAGCAACAAGTTGTAACTAAAGAGGACTCGCCTGCAAAGAAACTATTGTTAGAAGCAATATGTACACCACCAGCATCTATTTCTATCTACTGTATTTACTAAAGGAGCTATTTAGGTTGTGATGTGCTGTCTAATGTCAATACTTCAATTATTTAAAAAAACCACAAGAAGCCTACTTTTACTTAATACATGGGCGTAGGGGAAGCCCTCAATCAGTAGATAATAGAATGCCTGGTTATACAAAAACTATAAACAACACACAAAGCTAATGAAGTGTATAAAGCCTAGGAACATCCTGCATTATCCACTATTGTATTTGTCTAACATCTGTTGCACTATTTGGTGTTTCTTTGTTGTTTGTGTTATAAAGTAGTTACTCATTGTTTAGCTTGTTAGGGTCAGTTAGGGCTTATATAGTTTAGGTTCTTGCTTGGGGGCGCCCTTATTGAGGCGACTTCCCCATTTATTCTGTAGGCAGCTTTAGCTTTAGGGATAAGTATAGGGTATCTTAGATTTAGATGTATGTTTTTATTAAGTGTCTATTAAAAGTTATATCTTAATTAGTCCCAGGCTTTATACACTTCAGTAGCTTTGTATAATACTTAAGCACCTAAAATACTCATCTGATATAAAGGGATGGCTTCACAGCTGAAACACAGTTTTCTACAGCTGTGAAATCCAACAGCAACAACTGATGCAAATACTAAACTATGAAGTGATTACTCAGTTTTGGATAATTTCTTCTTCATAGTCTTTAAAAATACAGACTGAGTTTACACAACAATTCAGTCCAGATTCTAAAAGCTAGCTCAACCTCTACCATACTTAAAGTGAGTGATTAAAACAGTGACACCCTGTCTCTGGGCCAAACTTGCGCAACCAGTCTAAAACCCTTACCGTATATACTCGAGTATAAGCCGACCCGAATATAAGCTAAGGCACCTACTTTTGCCACAAAAAAACAGGAAAGCTTATTGACTCGAGTATAAGCCTAGGGTGGAAAATGCAGCGGCTACTGGTAAATCTCAAAAATAAAAATGGATGCCAAAAAAATCACATAGGCAGTTTATTGTCCCCCATAGGCAGATATAGGCTGGTATAGGCAGTTTAATGTCCCCGTAGGCAGGTATAGGAAGGTTAATGTCCCCATAGGCAGATATAGGCTGGTATAGACAGTTTAATGTCTCCCATAGGCAGATATAGGCTGGTATAGGCAGTTTAATGTCCCCCATAGGCAGGTTATAGGCTGGTATAGGCAGTTTAATGTCCCCCTTAGGCAAGTTATAAGCATGTATAGGCAGTTTAATGTCCCCCATAGGCAAGTTATAGGCTGGTATAGGCAGCTATATGTCCCCATAGGCAGGTAATTGCCCCCATAGGCAGGTTATAGGCAGGTATAGGTCCTCATAGGCAGGGTATAGGCAGGTATAGGTCCTCATAGGCAGGGTATAGGCAGGTATAGGTCCTCATAGGCAGGGTATAGGCAGTTCTAGGCAGGTATAGTTCCTCATAGACAGGCTATAGGCAGGTATAGGTCCCCCTAGGCAGGTTATAGGCAGGTATAGGCAGGGTTTTAAAACAAAAAACAAACACTTACCTCGATCCCCCGCTGCTCCACCTCCCGGGCGCTTCGCTCCGTCTTCTCGGCACAGGCGGGTGATGTCATCAGGCCGCGCACGCAGCGTGATGACACACACTGCCTGTGCCGGAAACTCCAGACAGCCGCGAGTTTGCGGCTGCTCAGAGTCCATTGCAGAGCAGGGAGCGCTCGTACTCTGCTCCGCAGTGGTATTTTCACCTGTATGTGCTCTGGAGGAGTCGCATACAGGGGAAGAGATCGCCGATAGTGCCCGGGCCATGGCAGCGCCCGGGCGCTGTGGGCTGACTTGACATTCAGTTATATGCGCTCCCTGAGGAGCTGCATATAGCTGAAGCGTCCCTGTCGGCGCACGGGCCATCGCAGCACCCGAGTCCCGAAAGTGACTCGAGTATAAGCCGAGGTTGGATTTTTCAGCACATTTTTTGTGCTGATAAACTCGGCTTATACTTGAGTATATATGGTATGTTGACCTTCAATCAAATGATAGTAGCAGACAGCATCTTTGAACACCTAGGACGAAATCTATGAATTTGCATGCAGTATTTTTTGGCTGTATAATATGCCAAAAAACTGCTGGTACACTGTTCTATAGATGGCATGACACATTTTAATCCACCTAGAATGTGCCAAAGTTTGATGTGAAACTGCCATACAAAGTTTGGCGCATTACACTCTATGCACCAAAATGTTTGACACATAACACTTTGATTCATGCTGTGGTATTATACACTCCTCTGTATTGATTTAGAACTGGTGTATCGGCGCCAAGTTAAAAAAATGGCTTGTGTAAATTCTATGCCACCATCAGTTTTATGGTTAGCGAGAATGCCAACGATGCAGATTCATTCTCAAGCTCTGAAATTTCTGATAGAACAGAGTCAGAGACTCAAAAATGCCATATGTCTTCAGGGAATCCCTACACAGAGACTACTCCACCTTTACTCTTTCCCACCAAAAAGATGAAAAATTAGCTGAATCCCACATGTGAAAAAAAAAAAAAAATAGCCACTTTCAACCCTGCTTACAATGAATTGGTGGATGCTCAGGATATGTTCACAGGGCTCATTTAGATGATGAATTTTCAGTGTCCAAATCAGCATCCAAATCTAACTGCTTTTGCAGTAAAGAATTCCCTTGTAAGTTTATTTGGAAACCTCCATTCAAAAGAGAAAACGAGGTGGCACCGGTATACGTCTCTGTAGTCCTATATAGTGTATAGAACAGTGTCCATTTAATGCAGATGGGTGGTGCTCAGTAAAAAAGAAAGTAGCACAATTGAAATTTCAATCTTCAGAAATAGTATTTACGGCACTCACCCAACTTCTTCTGCAAAAATCCTTTTATTGGAACATAAAATCAGGGAAACGGCACATTTCACAAACACAGCCAACAGCCGTTTCACGTCCTCCGACGCTTTCTCAAGGCATCATTTGGAAACCTTCTTTCCTCTATATATAGAGGATGCCCCCCTGTTTTGAACACAGAATATTAAATGCAGCCAAGTTACAACAGAGTAATCTGCATGCCTAGAAGCTGTTCTAACATGTAAACTGGACATTTACATTTTTAATGTATACATTCTGTTAGCTTCTCAAGCCATCTACACCAGGGCAAGAATAATGATCTTCAAGAATGATTTGTAATTACTAATGGGACCCATCAAGAGTATACTTTGTCCCCAATTAACTTCTATTGTTAATTGAACCTTAGCTGTACTCAGAACTGTGACTGAAATTAATGGAGAGTAATTGCATAAGCATATCCACTTCTCCATTTTTCATAGGTGTGGGTCCCAAAGGTGGGACTCCATTATCACTTAGTGACCTATTTTTATTGGATTTGTCATAATGTGTTAGAGAAACCCCTTAATGTTTGTTTGAGCGGGGTTACTACAAAGTATACATAGTGGATATATAACATAGCTATATGGAAATTGTGTTTCAGATTAACCCTGCTGGTAAGCATGAGTAATATTATTAACTGGAGCTAAACACATATAACAAAGGTGCCATGTAGACATGGGCACATGTGTAATGGGTGCAAAGATCCAAAGTAAGTTGGGTCCTTGCTACTCATAACAGTAGAAACCAATAGAACTATGGAGTGTACAAGACCAATTGGTGGGCTATGATTCATGATGATCAAGCAACATAGATAACTGGCACATGTATGGGGGGAGAAATAAGGATTTAACTGATAAATATCACCTAAACCATAGTATTAGATAACTGCAGCTTATATATGTGTATAAACCTAAAAGTAGTGTCAAATAACTACAGACAAAAAGGGGATGTTCACATGGCGTTTCTTAGATTCGTGTCTGGATCTGTGTTTTGGACCCTAGACGGACCCAAACACGCATCTAAGAATGGGCAGTGTGATTTTTTCACCACAGATGCGATCGGATAGTATTTTTTTATGCGTCTTTGTGATGGTCTTTTTGGGGCTGTTTGAAAAAAAATTTTCAGTCAATTCTTGATCTGAAAGAAGCAGCAGGCGCCCTATTTAAAACTATAGGGTGCATTTCTGCTGTAGCACACTTTGGGTATGTGTTGGATGCATTTAACGCAGGTCTTTCACAACATGTTGAAAACCAATTTATCGCTCCAACTACCAATACAAATATTTTTAATTACAGCAACTAAAATGGAAAACAAAAAAACGAAAATAAATAGTGAAAAACTATTGCTACGAGTCTGGGAAAAGGCATGTGGTAGATGTATGTATGGTTGTATTGATTGTTAATCCACTTTAACAAAAAAGCTAAGTGTGATATACGTTGAAATGGTTTAATTTAGGTGGAGGCCTCCATGAAATTAACATTCACCACCAGATTTGTCATTTTAGGTGGAAACCTTAATGAAGTTCCAAAACAAATACTTTCTTAGTAGGTTGATGGTTCACAGTAAAATAGTATAATAGTACACAGTAAAGTTTCTCTATTTACACAGCTACATTGAAGAGTTTAGATCTGTGCTGAAAGCAATGAATATCAATTTTAAGGCCTCCAACTGTAGTGGTTATTTTAAAGAATGTGCCGCCTGAATCTCTAGAGATGCACCACAAAGAGAAATATATGGAAATTATCGGAAATTACTGCATACAAAAGAAAAGCAGTATAAAGTAAGCAAGACACTTATTTTTATTAAAAGTAGAGAAGGGCACCATGGTAAATAGTTAATGTGCTCTCTAAAGCTGCAGGCAAGATGTGATTAGTCTGCAACCTGCTGCTGTACTACTGCTTATTTGGCATAAAACACACAGAAAAGAAATATTCCCAGTAGATGCCGTAACACAAAGAGAAATAGAGTTTGTTTGTAGTACATATCATTTCTGACCTATAGTATAAATTGCCAAAGATAATGAAGTTAGCACAGATATATAGAGATGGCACACCATTTAGGCACTCTTAGGCTTCAGTTAATTAATAATTTCTTTCAATAGGGTGCAAAAAGGTTACCAATTGCAGTTTGAGATGTTCTGTCGTAAAAACGATCAAAACGGGGAAAAAAGTGTGTTTTTTAAAAGCCCCCTAAACATCAAATATTATTATTGTGTTTATATGTTAGTATATTTTAGAATAATTGATAACAAGATAAAAGGTTTTACATCCGAAACTAATTCAATAAATAATATATTATATTTTGACTAGTGGCTCAAGGTTAAATAGTTAAATGTTTGTGTTAGGCCAGATGCATACAGGACAGTTTTAAAGGGGTTTTCCTATCTGGCTGTTTCACACAGCCTGTTTTACACAGTCAGCTTCAGACTTCCACTTCCTGCTCAGACTATGAGTGGTTCTACAGCCTGACATTTCAGTTTTCCTATTCTTAGCTGAGCTGAATAGAGGGACCTTGGTGATGGATAGGTGTAAGCAACAGGGTACAGGGATACTGAGCTCTAAAAGTTAAAATTTGTCTATAGAAAAGGTGAACAAGGTTATGTGCTGCTGATTAGACACAGCATGGAGTAACATCACTTACCTGATTATGGTTTCTGGAGAAACGAGAACAGAGAAACATGGTCAGTAACCTAGGAAAACTTTTGTAAACGAGCAGGAGATAAGGAATTCTCAAACTTTGAAATGAATCAAAATCAGAAATAGCAATGAATTTGGTAATAATCTTTATTTGCTTTTACCTACATGTCTATAATCAATGAGATAGGAATATCCCTTAGATACAGCTTCTGATGCATCTGTTTGAATATGTACACCTTTCCAACTATTTTGTTGTATTACTCCATTGAAAAGATGGGTAAAGGAGTATATGGTCAAAGCTGTGTATGAGAAATAGGAGCTGTGGCTCACAGTGAATCAGTGACATTCTAAATAGGCTGGACCAGTGAGAACGTCTCTCTGCGGCACATGCGTTGTAGTGTCGGTGTGGAACTCTCGCAATGGCGGCGAAGGCATCAATGAGCAAGAGCAATACTGCACATGTGTGAATATGTGTTTGTGCAGTACGCAACACTGGAGGTAGTCTGTAGTGCACAGGTGTGAGATACTTAACTGCGTGAATGGACCGGGATAGGTTAAGTATAGCAATAACAGATTGGAGAAAAAGGGAATGGGACTGAAAATAGTGAAATATAACCGAGGAAGCGAATGGAAGAATGTATAATGACATGCGGAGTATAGAATGGGGTACACCACCTACTAAAATAGAGTTATCTATTTTATAGCAAGCGTTATCTCGGAACGCACATTCAGCACAGCTGCCGGGGTGATTTCCCCCGAGAATGTGGATCATTTGACATTTATCAAAATGAATCAAGCATGGACCTCTGATCATTTTGTTGCCCTGGTTGCTGATGTCACCGACTAGTAAACTGTAGAACATTTTTATGACAATGTGAAATACAATGGGTACGGAAAGTGTTCAGACCCCTTTAAATGTTTCACTTTCATTGCAGCCATTTGGTAAAATCTAAAAAGTAAATTTTTTGGCTGATTAATGTACGCTTTGAACCCCATCTCAAAAGAAAAAAAACAGAAATGTAGATATTTTTGCAAATGTATTAAACAAGAAAAACTGAAATATCAAATGGTCTTAAGTATTCAGACCATTTCCTACATTGTCTTACGACATGTGGCCATCCCAAACTTCTTCCATTTTATGATTCTGGAGGCCACTGTGCTCTTAGGAACCTTGAGTGCTGCAAAAACTCTTTTGTAACCTTGGCCAGATCTGTGCCTTGCTACAATTCTGTCTCTGAGCTCTTTGGGCGGTTCCTTAGACCTATTATGCTCTGACATGCACTGTGATCTGTGAAGTCTTCTATAGACAGGTGTGTGCCTTTCGTAATCAAGTTCAATCAGTTTAATTAAACAAAGCTGGACTCCAATGAAGGAGTAGAACCATCACAAAGGGGATCAAAAGGAAATGGACTGCATGTGAATTAAATATAAGTGTCACAGCAAAGGGTCTGAATAATTATGACGATGTTTATGATGTTTCATTTTTCCTTGGTGAATAAATTTCCCCACATATATACATTTTTTTCTTTCAAGATGGGGGGTGAGTGGTTGGTGCAGGTACATTAATGAACAAAAAAATTAACTTTTTGGATCATACCAAATGACTGCAATGAAAGTGTGAAACATTTAAAGTGTGAAACATTTAAAGTGGTCTGAATACTTTCCGTACCCACTGTACACATTTCAACTACCCTACATGTCATGTCTGTAGTTCCTCTGCCTGCTGCTTCTACAAACTGTATTCTACTGCTGCCAAAAAATAGATTTACAAGTCTTATGGCTGAATTTATTTTGAAATATACACCTGTATGGCCCTGATGCCCCCAATATCAGATGCTGAGCAGACATTTCTTTGCCAGAAAAGATGTCCCTGCCCTGGCCCACCATGTTGCAGAAAAGATCTCTAGTGTGTTGGCTGCATCTGTGTCCACCAAAGTCCATCTCACTACAGACACATGGACTAGTAAACTGATTTAGCTGCATGGGGCCCTGAAATGGTTAACAGATGACTGATGGCAGCCCTGGCTACCAATGCACCCCCTATAACTGCGGATCTGCCAGCTGAACCCCCATGTTCCCGTTGGGATGTTCTTGCTGCCACCACACAAATGACATGTTCTTGGTCCATGGTGCAAAAAGTGATAGGGAGCTCCTGCCAGTTACCACTTGCCGTTTCCAATACCCGTGTCTTCAAAGGGGCCCAGTAAAAGCCGCTAGCGCTGCACGTCCTATAGCTACGCTGTCCTCATCTTTTCAGTTAGCCATTGAAAGGAATGATTTATTTTAGCCTGTGAATTTTTTTACTGTTATGGATGCTAATTCCAGCGTCTTCTCACCTGCTTTGGTGTAAAAATTAACCTGATCATCTTCTCCCATTGACTTTTATGTGAATCAACGATCGGATCAAGATCGACTCGATAATTGAAATCATTTTCTTCAAAAACAGTTATCGGCTAAATCTTAATTTTTTTAAGCAATCGCTCATCCCTAATTATAATCACATATTGATCAGTGTGGAATTTTTTCCTGCTCTCAGCCTTTATTCTACATTTAGCAATAGCTAGCACATGACAGGCCTCTGTGACTTGTTGTGCGCCAAGCAAGATCACTACTACAATATTTTCTATTCACTGTCATGCTATTCTACCAGCTTTTCATTTATTTCCAAACTGCTGTGATGTGGTTGTAATCACTGATAATACCATGCTAACTCTGGAAATACCTGATCAAGAATGGGATTTATGGTAGATTTTGTATTGGTTTAATTAGTTTACTTTATTTAATATTAATTTGATATAATGGTAGTTAACATTAATTTGTTAAGAGATAATTTTAGATTTTTGGTATATAGTATAATTTTATATTAATTGTATATTATTTTTTAATTATTTTATTTTATCTAATTTGTTAAATAACATAAGTTAGTGTAAGCCTAGCTGTCAGGGATTCTGTGTAGTTTTTTCATGTGCATCAACCTTTGTGCTTACAATTTGACACATTTAGGCTTCACAACAACATTGCCCTGCACTCCACCTGCAATGCATCTAATGTATGAACCGCATTACGACAGGTTCATACATACTGTCACATTCTACACTGCTCTCAAGTGATTTAGAACGGACGTGTTGGCACCAAGTTTCATACATGTTGCCCTAAATGAATTAGTATTTTTGATACATTTGGGTTATGATTATGTAGGTATATCCAGAATTCTATGTTATTAAATCAAAATTATTAGGGATCTGTTTTTAGTTTTGGCTGGTTTATATAGATATTAAGAGTTGAATACTATTTTAGGTTATATTTTTAGTGATTTATAACCAAGCATTTGGAAGAGCTTTGTATTCTCATTTTCTAGTAATAACCAGGCTATTTTTGCCATACTAGAAATAGTAATTAAAGAAGTAAGAATTATGTGTAATTCATGCTGCAGAAATAAAGTTGAAATTTATGGTATTATACTTGGTAATAGGTCACGGTACATGTATGAGACATAAAAACCAACAGATGTATGCTTTCAAATAAGTTAAATAAAAAGGTTTACATGTATTATCAGAAATATTAAGCACAAAATGCAATGAAATCTATATCAAGGTTTTAAATATGTCGAAAAAGTCTGCATGTGACTCATTGCATAAATGAAATAAACCCCATTTTCTTTTATTGAATTAAAAATATCCATAAAAATGATTACAATAATTGCATCTATCTGCAAATTTCTACCAATCTATCTAATTGCAAAAATCCTTGGAAGGGGAAACAATAGTGTAGGTCTATATATTACTTGTTATCTAGTAACACATATTGGACAACATGTATGTATTTTGGTGCTTTTTTGCCAATCTAGCTACAAAGCGACACTTCTGGCTCAGAAGTTCCAGCAGTAATGTGCCTGGCTTTGTCAATCAAAAGTCATAAATGTGTAGAATTGTACGGTTGTAGTGCGACACACCACCAGCACGCCCTCCGATTTCAGGCGCATTACAAAGTGCCGAAGGTAGTGTTGATCGAACCGTTTTAGAAAAGTTAAGTTCTAGTAGAACTACTCAAATTTTTAGAACTCGAACCGAACCGAACATTTTACTGTTCGTTTGAGTTAAGTCCTAGTTCTAGTTTGACCCGCCATTTTCAGTTTCGTTTCCGCAGCTTTCTACACTTTTGTTGGCACCAATCACTTTTCTTGCACTTTAGGACAAGCCATCCAATCAGCTGCAAGCACAGAGAAGTGTCAAAAACAACAACACTAAAGTATGAGGCTCTCATTGGCTGCTAAAATCACATGACCATGTTATATATATTTCACTACTGCTGTACCTCCTATAGCTACGTCCCTGCTTGCAAGCTGTCCTCATCTTTTCAGTTAGCTATTGAAGGAATGAGTATTTTAGCCTCTCAATATTTGTTCTGTCACTCTTAGAGACGACTATTTTTCCTTCACTAAGTTTTCCACGTACCCAGTTTTTAATACTGTATGGATATTAATTACAGCTTCTCCTCACCTGTATAGCTATAAAAATTAACCAAAACATCTTCTCCAATTGACTTTAATGGGGTTTGAGTTCTAGTTCGCATAGAACCTTGAACCGAACACACTAAAGTTCGAGGTTCTAATCGAACTAAAACATTTTACTACTCGCTCATCTCTAGCAGTGGGCGCTTTATAATGTGCCTAATTTTGGAGTGCGTCTGATTAAAAATATAGCGAACAGGGCTGCGCCAGTTTTTAGGCTGAAAAGATGCCACAGAATTCTGGCACAGTCCCGTACAAACAAAAAAAAAAAAAAAAAAAAATTTGGGGTTTTTCTCCCCCCCCCCCCCCCCCCGTTCTTTGCGTAGTTTCAAACTGACATATAGTGCTACATGTATGTAAGGAGCTGAGACAGAAGTCTGTGGCATCTTTTCAGCCCAAAAACCAGAGCAGCCCTGTTCGCTACATTTACAATCAGGAGCTCTCCAAAATTATGCATTATAAAGCCCCTGCAACACTTTGTAATGCACCTAAGATGGGGGGAGTGGCGTGCTGGTGGCGTATCACACCACAACCGTATGATTCTACACATTTATGTCTTTTTAATGGCAAAGCCAGACGCATCACTGCTGAAACAGGTAGACTACTTTAAAAGTGGTTTACCTGAGCCAGAATTATCGCTTAATAGCCAGAAAGCTCTAAATCTATGACACGCAGTAGAATAGGTTAATAAATTCAGGCGCATTCTACACTACTAATGCGCGCAAAAAAATGGAGTCTGGGTGCCAAAATACATACATTGCAACTATAAACTTTTTATATTTTCAAGGGGAATATGTAGTAGAACATTGTTATTACACATTATGGTATTTTTAAGTTGCACTGACTTTCAATCCTTGAATTATATATCTTAAGGCAGAGGTGTATAACTTGTGGTAATAATTAGAGATGGGGGATTTTCTCAAAAATTCGATTCGCTGACTTCACCGAATTTTCCGACAAAATTCGTTTCGGTCCGAATTACTTCGCGTTACAAAACAGCAATTGTCCAGAGCCTGCACAGAGCCTGTAGGGTGGCTGTAGAACGTTGTGCCATACTTAAATTATGGCAGAGGGTCTTTCATACAATGTTGTTTTTTAGTAATGGACACGCATATGACTGCCGCCGCTCTTAGAATCGCTTCCGAATACAAATTCGCTGGGCAATAAGAAGGGCAAAACTGACTCAAAGAAACTGAAGCGGGAATGAAGCCTGATAAAGTCATGGCAGCGAAAGCTGGAAAAAAACAAGCTGAGGGCTCAGGTGGACACATCAGTAGACCACAGAGTGGCACAGTGACTGTCACGATACTGGTGTATACTGCTGGAATCCAATGGCCGGGGCTAGGTACAAAACACAGGGAGGCAGGTTATAGCCGAGGGTCTCCAGAAGGTAATGGGGTTGCTGCCTTGGTCATAAGTGCAGAGGTTAAGCGGAGGAGCGACAGCAGGCAAAAGGTTAGCGCAGGACTTTAACCTGCAATGAACAGGAACAAGGCTGGCCTAGCAAGTTCCCAGGGCGAGAGGACTGGAAAGCTGGAGCTAAGCACAATACTCAAGCAGTGAACAACAGGCTTGAGGAGTTTTATATAGGAGACCAGAACAGGAAACAGAAACAAGATGGCAACCAGTTGATACACAATCCACCATCTTAACTGAGGGCAAACCTTGAGGGCAAACACAGTTATAAGGTTCAGGCATAGTAGGAGATTCCTGACATTACTCCCAACTCAAAAGCGCCTCTGGACGATACCTGATCTGGTTTCTCCGATGTCTCTGATGAAATTGTTTTTAACACTCGAGGAGCATTAATGTTTACGTTACAGGATTCCACGAATTTTCTTCATGCCCATAATACCTTGCACTTAATAAGTATTGCAGCTGGGTTCCTGATAATTCTAGAGTCCAAGATTTTGCTCTACGACAAACTGCTCTGACCAACCTATCTCCAACTGCACAGGAGAGAGGGAACACGTCCCGGAAAGGGAATTGACACAACAGGTTTTAGTAGAGACACATGAAACACCGATGAAACTTCATAGATTGTGGGGAGTTTGAGCCGAACTCTCTGGACTGATTAGCTTTGCTAGATCTTAGTAATGCCCAACAAACATCTTCCCAGTTTTTGGTGAAGGAACTAAGTTTCTAAATTTCTCGTAGAAAGCGCATACCTTATCCCCTACCTTGATAGTTGGCGCTCGGTTTGCGACGTTTATCTGCCATCTTCTTATAATTTTCTTGAGCCCTCCTCTAGTGGTTTTCCTTTAGTAGACTGGTAAATTTTGCTGTAATGCCAAGATCCTTTTCGTGGCAGCTTAGGAATATGAGGAATAAGCAGGCATTTGGGCAATAATATTTGGGATGGTATCCCAAATTTGCAAAGAAAGGATCTGTTTGTGGAGGCATTTTGGGAATTATTGTATGAAAATTCGCTCACAGGAAGCAGATCAACCCAGTATCTTGTAAATGCAAATATAACATCGCAGGAAACTGTTTCCAAGGGTCTGATTCGTACGTTCACGTCTGTTCCAATAGATTTGTGGGTGAAAGGCGGTTTGACAGGATAATTATAATGTCGAGTGCTGAACAAAAACTCCCCGCCAAAATTTGGATGTAAACTAGCACTCCCCCCCACGATCCGAGATAACTCATCAGGAACACCATGAAGCGAAAACACATTTTCCCACCCCCTGATTAATGAGATTCCGCTTGTCTTGGCTATAGGGTAGCCGGTACATGGAATGAAATGTGCGAGCTTTGGTGACCGGTCAACTACCACGAGAATTGTATTTTTCCCCTATAGAGTGTTGGTAAGATCAACGATGAGTTCCAGGAATATAGAACCCCAGGGGCGAAGGGGACCAGCAAAGGCTGTAAACAAACCTGAGGGTGAAGAACGTGGAAATCTTGCATCTAGCTGGCAGATTTTTCACAGGATGTTACAACATCTTTATTTCCTGTAGATAATTGGGCACACCAAAGAATCGGATAAAAATTCCTGCGTCTTCTGCACTCCTTTGTGACCCAATCTTGGAATCGTGGGCTAGCCTCAGAATCTTCATCTGACATGTTTCAGGTATATAAAGCTGCTGCCCATTGGTCCACATCTTGTTTTTAAGCACCAACTGTACATCATCTGGTGATGGGAGAGTAAGGAGTCGGTGTCATAGGCTCTCTTATCTCTTTGAGCAAGTCCATATTAGTGAATAATTCCCACAAATTAGACTCCGAACAATGGTCTTAGGTGGAATGCCAGTGTGTAATCACTGGAGAACATTCTTGTAGAGCGTCTGCCTTGCCATTACGAGATCCCCGGGCCTGTATGAGGATTATAAAGTTGAATTGGTTTGAGGAAAATACCTTTCAACGAGCTTTACGAGAGATAGACACTTGGCGAGATCTAACGAATTACCCAGATTACAGGTGATCAGTTAGAACTATTATTTGTTTGTGAGGCTCCTTGAAGATGATGTCTCCATCCTTAAAAGCTGCAACAATGCTAACAGTTATCTTTATCCCCCACATCATAATTCCTCTCAGCATAGGATAAACATCGGGAGTAAAACGCACCAGGAAGCAATAAACTCTTTGGCTCCCGTTCTCTGAGACAGTATGTCCCCTACAGCACAGTCCTGAAGCGTCCACTTCCACAATGAAGGCGAAGTTCTGGGTCCCGGATGAATTAATACAGGGCTGTATTGAACCTGACCGTTAAGAGAGAGAAAAGGATTCTTCGTGCTTGAGGAGACCAAACAAAACATTTTTCTTCTTCGTCACTGTGTAATAAGGTGAAATGATTCTGAGAAATTTCTTGATGAAGCGTCTATAGAAATTGGCAAAACCTTATGAAACGTTGAAACATCTTTTATGTTTTCTGGGGGGTGGTCAGTCTAGCTATTGCTTTGATCTTGCTAGAGGTCCATTTGTAGACCATGGAGTGAAATTACATAGCCAAGGGAATTGATCTCTGTCCTGATGGAATTCACACTGAGGTAGACTCTCAATTTTGATGTAAAAGATTCTCCCTCAGACTTTCCGAGAACAAGTTCAACTAAGTCATCCTGTGTTCTTTCCAGGCGATAGGAGAAAATCAGGATATCGATCATATAGATGACTAGGAACTGGTACAAAGGTCCTCTGAGATGTCGTTGACGAATGTTTGGACAAGGTGGCGAGGGAATTACAAAGCCAAAAGAGCATAACGCAATACTCAAAGTGTCCATACGTGACCTAAAGGCAGGTCATCCATTCATCTCCAGATCTGATACGGACCAGTTGTAAGCGCCTCGTAGATTCTAACTTTGTTGAAAAAATCTTTGCATGTCATACTCTCTCAGAAGTTCAGTGGACAAGTGGTAGAGGATAACGTTTCTTTATTGTGATTTTATTAAGTTCTCTGTAATCAATGCACGGTCTTAAGAAACATCCCTTCTTTTTGACAAAAAATATGGGAGCCCCTCTGGGTGAAAGGGAAGGACGGATGAACCCCTTAGCAAGGTTTTTCCTCAATATAGTCCTTGAGGTCTTTAACTCCGGACCCTGCCAGAGGGTAGATGTTACCGAAGGGTATGGATGCACCAGTAAAGCAAGTCTATGGGGCAATCGGTAAGGTCTGTGTGGGGGAAGCTTGTCGGCATTCTGTTTGCTGCAAACATCTGCAATTCCCTTGTATTCATGAGGGGTAGCTCATTATATTATTGTCTAGAACTGGGTCTTCAGAAGCTTGGTTCAGAGTGAGCTGTTGGATGAACATCCTCTGCTGGGAAGCTTACTCTTTGGTTTGTCCCCATTTGATACCGGGTTCTGTGATGCAACCAAGGTAACCTAAGATGACAGGGAAAGTGCGGCGAAGATATCAAATAGGAATGAACAGGACTATCAAGGTGCTAGGGGTGCCATAATAGATTTCAATAGTGGCGTCTCTCATGATCCAGCTGGCCCTGAGCTCAGTGGAGACCCATCTCTACAGTCTCCATTACCACGGTTGAGAGTCTCTTTCTTGAGTTTAACCCCATGCCTCTTGAGTCAAAGGAGAAGATTCCATGAAGTTGCCCACTTGCCCCAGAGTCCACCAATAGCAGAGGTGGATAACCCACTTGGAGTTAGCCAGGAATTTTTATGGAAGGAGCAATGAGAGTCCTATATTCTCTTTCTTATATGAGGCCCACTGCTGAAATAGACTGGACAACTACTCCTTCATATAACTCTTCTCTGAGCAATTGATTCCCATCCGAGGAGGTCGGGATCCATGATGGGATGCACCAATCTTCCGTGGGCGGCTAGGGCACTTGATGAGGAAGTGGTCAGACTTTCCTCCACAGTTAATAGCATAGACTTTCCACGGAGCCGCTGTTGTCTTCTATCTACGCTTTCACGTTTCAAATATGATCGACTTGCATAGGCTCGCTTCCCGAATCTCTGCAGAATTTTCCCCATGGGTTCTTGGGAAAGGAGTCAGGAACAGGTTGGGGCCTGCTTGGTGTCATAATTCAAAGTAGCGCCATTTTTTCCGTCGTCGTTATTGTTCTGATAGTCTGGTATCAATTCGAATTGCAATGGTTAATAAAATCATCCAAACCTAAGGGAAGGCCTCAGCATCGGGCAAGTTCATCTTTTATTGCGCTGCGTAAGTCCTTTCGTAAAAAAAGACATTTCTGCGGGGTCATTCCAGTCGGTTCGATTGCCCACCTCCTTGAATCCATAGCATACTCAGCCACGGGCGTTGGCCCCTGAGCCGCAATGCTAGTATAGCTGCGATCAGCTTGTAGCATGAAGATTAGGGTCATCAAACATCTGGACTCAGGCGTCCGATGAAGTCTTCACAGGTGAATCAGCGGGACATGGGTCTCAATCCAAGGGGCTGGCCCAGGCAATGGCTTTAATGTTGTTAACAGCATAATAATGCTAGGTCCAGTAGACCTGTCCGTAGGGAACTGCGTTGGATTAGCATCAAAATAATAAACCTACATTGTTAAGGAATCCCTCGAATTTATCGCGGATCTCCGCCGAATCGTGAAAGGCGGCAACTATGGCTCTCACAGGCAACCGAAGTGGTTGGTCCAGAGGCTTGATTCTCCAGGTGGAGTATCCGGTCTGGTTAAGGCCTGCACGGTCCACTACTCTTGAATGGTCTTGACCCATACACTAGGATATTGTGGGCATTCTGACCTTCATGAGCGTCCGCACTTGATCTTCAACTCCTGCATCTCAGAGCGCATATAGCCACCTAGTTTTGCAGCTGCTTGAAGCGAGCTTCCAGGCTCCCAGCCCCAGCGGGACATCCATCTATGGCTTGAGTATCTTGACACGATACTGGTGTATACTGCTGGAATCCAGATTGGCCGGGCTAAGGTAAAAACACAGGGAAGGCAGGTGGAATAGCGAGGTCCCCAGGAAGGTAAATGGGTTTGCTCTGCTTTGTCAAAAGTGAAGAGGTTAAGCGGTTGAGGTGCGACAGCAGGCAAAAGGATAGACGCAGGGTTAACTGCAATGAACGGAACAAGGCTGGAACGGCAAGTTCCCCAGGCGAGAGGACTGGAAGCAGGACTACACAATACTCAAGCAGTGAACAACAGCATGAAGGAGTTTATATAGGAACCAGAACAGGAAACAGGAAACCAAGATGGCAACCAGTTGAGACACAATCCACCCTCTTATCTGAGGAAAACTTAATGCAAACACAGTTAGGTAAGTTCCAGGCATAGTAGAGATTCCTGACAGTGACAGAGTGTGGAGGGGACAGCAGCACCACAGCACATGAGGTCAAACATGGCAAAATTGACTTCGGAGGTGGCAAAAACGGGAGTAGGCCAAAAAAGTGGCACAAGGGGCATGTGGGGGGGCACGGCGGGAGCAAAAGAGCCATGGTCGACAGTGGGAAATGACATTCTGGGGGGGCAAAACAGGAGTACCCCAAAAGGGGCACAATGCACAGTGTGGAGGGCAGGCGGGAGCAACAGCAGCAGCATGGGGTCAACGTGGCACAATGACTTCTGGAGGTGGAAAAACAGGAGTAGGCCACAGAGTGGCACAATAAAACAGTAGTAGGTCAGGGCAGCAGCCACAGCAGCGCATGGGGTCGACATGCAAAATAAATTTCTGGAGGTGGAAAAAAACAGGAGTAGGCCACAAGGGGCACAATGACACAGTGTGTGGGTCAGGGCAGCAGCCACAGCAGCAGCATGGGGTCAGACAGTGGCACAGTGACACAGTGGTGGGGTCAGGGGCAGCGCCACAGCAGCCAGAGGTCAAACAGTGCAAAATTTACATTTTGGAGGTGGCAAAAACGGGGAGTAGGCCACAGAGTGGCACAATGACAGACAGGGGAGGTGACGGCGCAGAAGCTGAGGTCAAGAGGGGCACAAATGGTTGGGAGGTGCCCGCAGCGCAAAACCCCCGCAACAGCAGTGAGGTAGAGACGGCAAATACATTTTTGGGGGGGGACCGCAGCAGCAAAAAACCGCAGCAGCAGCATGAGGTCAAGAGGGGCCCAAAATGACAGAGTGTGGGGGGGGTGGCGAGGAGAAACTGTAGCAGATGTGTGGCATCAGATGGGTGGCGGCATCAGAATAGTGGCTGAGGCAGGTAGTTTGAATCCAGACTCATTTCTCAAAGTTTTAGTGAGACATCATGGCTGATGTAATCTGACGCTTGAGGCATTGGTGTGTGGAAATCCTGGCCGATCCACGCCCGATTCATCTTGACGAAGGTCAGTCGTTCCATATTTCCCGTGGACAAGCGGGTTCTCCTTGGGGTAACGATGGCCCCCACCGCACTGAACACACCGCTCTGATGCTACACTACTGGCCGGGCAGGAAAAGCTTTTCCACTGCAAACTCGGCAAGTTGCGGCCACACATCCATTTGGATCCCCAGTGGGGTTCAGCGGATCTTCTAACTGGAGTGGCAGGAGTGCTGTCCAAGTAGGCCACCACCTGTTGGTTCGGGGGTCCTGCTCCAGGTCCTGCTGCTGCTGCTGGCGACTGCCCTCCTCACTAGGCGGGTGAAGGAAGCTGCTCATCAGTGACTCCAGACTTAGGTTGCTGCTGATGGAGCTGGTACTGCTCCTACCCCCCCACCTTCCCTCTGCAGCCGCGGCAGTAGTACGTGAGCGCTGAAGACCTCCCCGATCAGACCTGTCAGTGGAGGGACGATGCCGCACATAGGTAGCGGACAACTGACTACGGAGGATTTCCCTATAGTATTTGAGTTTGTCCTCCCTCTCAGCAGCTGGGAAAAAGGCTCCCATTTTGGACCAGTAGGGGAGGGTCCAATGGGGGTGGAGAGCCAGAAGTCATCCCTTGGATGGTGACTATTCGGCTGTCACTAGCCAGGCAAATCAGCATGCTGCGGGCCATCTGCACAAGTGACTCCGAGGGGTTCTCTGTCTCCATCTCCACTGTGTACTGCCACGGTGCTTGTGGGTCATCTGCCTCGTCTTCCTATCTCCATCTACCTCCTCCAGTTGCTCCTGTCCTCCTCTCTTGTCACCTGGGTAGAAAATCCACTCATTTCACCAAAACAATGCTTCTACTCCAATGTCCTCCTCCTCCAGTTCAGTTTCCCCACGGACTCATGTGGCCGGCATGTAGTGCCACTAGTGTGAGCGAAATTTGTTGCTATCGACTCAGGCGTAGTCGATAGTCGGCCCATCGAAAAAGGTTTTTCGAGTAAGTAGAGAGTGATTATGAGCGATGACCATTAAAGTCTATGGGAGAGCAACAACACCTTCATTCTTACACCCAAACAGGGCTGGAGAAGTTGGAATTAACAGCCACAACAGTCAAATGGATACCTGCTACATCTTAGGCACAACACTTAGGCTATAAAAGCCACAGAAAAAAAGTCACACACCATTCACTATCCCTGTCTTGTACCACAGCATGACCCTTAAACCTGCATCACCCACAAATTAAAAAGTGCCAGAAGGCAGTATTATTTGAATCATCATTTTACTTGAACTGGACATTGAATATCCCTGTCCTGGAATGCAGCATGACCCTAAAAACCTGCATGACCCACAGATTAAAAAGTGCCGGAAATAGGAGTCTTTCAACCACCATTTTAGTTGAACTGGACATTGACAAACCCTGTCCTGGACCGCAGCATGACCCTTAAACCTGTCTGACCCACAGATTAAAATGTGCCGGAAAAAGGAGTCTTTCAACAACCATTTTAGTTGAACTGGACATTGACTCTACCTGTCCTGTGCCACAGCATGACCCAGGGTCGACGTTACAGTGGGTGCGGTGAGCGCCCAGGCTGGCGTCCGTCATCTAGTATCACGCAGGTTAAAGTGCCCTGATGACACAGCAACGAAAACTGTCGTGCTGACGCAGAGTCCGGAAGCGGAAGTGTGAGAACTCCAGCCTTCCTCAGTACACAGTCAAGACCTGGGTAGCGCTTGCCCCTCCGTATGAGTGCGGACCAATTGAGCTTCACTTGGAAATACTGGTGGTCAGGGGCGTTGCTAGGGTCCCAAAACATCCGGGGCCCGGGCCCTCTGTGTTATGTTTTGCTCTGTAGGGCTGGGTTCACACGGCATTTTCACGCCCCATTGTGAGCTGTGGCATGGATTTTTACAGAGAAAACTTATATCCCTGTAACTAGTTGTATGCCTATTTTAATTACTGTTGAAAAAAGAATCTAAAAGAACGTATACTTATCATAAAATAGAAGGGGAAAATTCACATTCACATTAGCTCACTGTGAATCTGCAGACAATGTGCAGCCAATTACAGGTCACTACCATGGCCTGTAATTGGCTGCACAAGGAACTGCTGTGTCACTTGAATTAGTGGTTCACAAGGTAAATATTTTATTTTTTAAATCCTCCCTTTATGGACTGTCAAACTACAAGTAGTTTTTGAAAACCCCTGTAGGCCTGGTTCACATCTGTGTCAGTTTTTTTGCTGTGGATCCATCAGATCTCTGCCATAGTGTTTGTTGTTGAGACAGAAAAAATCCACAGCAACTATTTCTTCCTTCTCAATTACAGACACCACAGCAGAAACCTGATGGACCCACTGTAATGAATAGGATCCATTGGGTGCCTGTGGGTGTCTGCAGTGAACAGATCCCTGGCTTTCTGTTTTTCACATCAGGCCTAAAGTAGACATATATTTTATCACAAAATTGTTCTGATCTGCAGAATATAGATAATATGTCATTTATATCACACAATGAACTCCAGAACAATTAAAACTCCTAAAAAATTGCACAGTTGTGTTTTTTTCCTAACTCCAACTCACAAAGAATTTGTATTTTATGTACATACGGTGCATTCAGTGGTACCATCAAAAATACAACTCGTTCCAGAAAAAGGCTCTCACAAGGCAAAGTAAGAAAAGCTTTCTGACCTGGACAAAATAGCGCTACTGACCGCACTGTTGTGTCCTGCACAGAAAGCATTTACAAAAACAGAACACACACAGTCCAAAAGTGACCATGGTTTGTGCTGTTGTCCCTATGGACACATTGTGGGATCTGTTGGGATGTGTTTTTCCCATATTTTCACATATCCCAACACAGGTCCCAAAAGGGGCCACAGCACAGTATGACCCAAAACTAAAAGAATAAAGACCTGCCTGCTCTCTGTATATGGTGGAGGGGTCACCCTGCCCTGCAGGAAAACTCTGCACTGTATATTGGAGAATTTCACTATGGGGAGCACAGAGGGGACACCACAGCAGAAGGCAGAAAAACTGTGAGAAAGCAGGTACAATCCTCTGATGTCCAGCAGCCTGCAGGACTCTTATATCCTCTCTCACCTGAACCATTGCTTTATGTTGTCCACTGCACATGGTGACATAGCTGCTGGCCAGCAGTGATGTGAGGGCTTCTCGTGGGTCACCCCCTCCCTCCAGCCTCTCCTCTCCCTCCAGCCTCTCCTCTCCTCTCCTCTCCGGGGCTCTAGCATTGTACAGAGGGGAGGGGGGAAGGAGGAAGCCTGCACGGGACAAATAGTTTTGCTGCCTGCTCCCCAGCCCCTCACCCATCAATCACTCTCTAAGCGCGGGCTTCACAGGGCAGCTGCCGGGTGGGCGGCCCCTGCTTTCAGTGGCGTTGGGCAGTGTCTGATGATGCTGCCCCTGCGCTGCTCCTGTTTAAAGAGCCCCGGGCAGCCGTTCGGCTGCAGGCGATTTACCAGCTGTCGCTGGGCCCAGGAAACTTCCCTTATTTGCGGGAGGCTCTCGGACCTTCCAGGACAGCTGGTAAGTAAGAGGTTTGGGGCAAAGGCTGTTTCATTCGGGGCTTGTGCCCCGAATAAACCAGCCTAGCAACGCCCCTGCTGGTGGTTAACGCTCCTGTTCCACCCAGGTGCCCTTTTTCTTGGCATTCTTTTTCTCATTTTACTCAACGTGCTGGAGGAAATTGTCTCTGTACTTTGTTCTCTGTCCGTGCTCCATACTCCATGTCCTCTGAATAACCTACATCTGAAATACTACAAATTCTATATGAACAGAGGATTTATACCAATATATCACTGCAAATAATAATCCCTGTTAAAGCATAACTTTTACTAAACTATCTAAAATATTAATATCTAAACCCCTAAAATATTACCACTGCATACCTTAAAGATACAGCATACTGTGCACTATCTGCCAGTGGAGTAATCGCCCCGATAAAGAGCGGCTCCGCTTTAATGACAGACAAATATCACTACATCGTGTATGACACCTTTAAATCCCAGCTATCCCGACGCGTTTCCCCCATACAATTTTAGGGTTCATCAGGGGGTTCAAAAATTTCTCTCACTGTGGAAAAATAATACGATAAAACAACGCATATACTACAACACTGTACTTCCCTTTCAAATTAGATAAGTGGACTGGGTACTTAGCTTAAGTGCTGCCAGGTATAATGACGATAGTTCCCGCAGCACCTTTAGTACGCTGGCACCTCAAGATAAGAGGGATAGCAGATCAAAATTGGCTCTGCCTCCCTTTTTATGTTCTTTTAAAGGCCCCCGCAAATGTAATAAATTTAAAAATTCCCAGTGTTTTTTAAATAAAAAAAATACCCCCCG